>PVIU01003533.1:0-143495 GCA_004026605.1 Ondatra zibethicus | reverse complement strand
CACAAGGACATGTGCTCAACTATGTTCATAGCAGCTTTATTTGTCATAGCCAGAAACTGGAAACAACCTAAATGCCCCTTGATTGAAGAATGGATAAAAAAAAATGTGGTACATTTACACAATGGAGTACTACACAGCAGAAAAAAATAACGACAGCTTGAATTTTGCAGGAAAATGGATGGAGCTAGAAAACATTATTTTGAGTGAGGTAACCCAGACACAGAAAGACAATTATCACATGTACTCACTCATAGGTGGTTTTTAAACATAAAGCAAAGAAAGCCAGCCTATACACCACAATTCCAGAGAACTTAGACAACAATGCGGACACTAAGAGAGACTTACATAGATCTAATCTACATGGGAAGTAGAAAGTAGAAAAAGACAAGATCTCCTGAGTAAATTGGGAGCATGGCGATCTTGGGGGAGGAGAGAGGCAGGAAGGGGAGCAGAGAAAAATGTAGAGCTCAATAAATATCAATAAAATAAAATGAAAAGCTTAAGCTATTGGCCAAACAATGTTGTAGTAAAAAAAAAAAATTACTTTGCCAAACTACTGACTGAGATGAACCTAGCACACAGGATACACCATAAAAGACCTGATTAACAGCTCCCCTAATCAGCAGGAAGCAGTATGGACAAATCTACGCCCATATTCCCAAATACTGTTTATAATTGTTTGTTTACATTTAAAGGGGGATATGCTATAGAGATGAATAATTTGCTTTGGCATGGATCTTGGTTTACTGATCCAAATTTAAGGTCAATTTTGTTGTATGTGTATTTCTGATCTTGATTAAGGTATTGTGATTGTGTAGCTCATTTAAAAATGTAATGTATAATTAAGAAATATAGGTTAATAGATCGACATCTATAATAGTCAGGCTTGTAGTCATGTTAGATTTTCTAGATATATAGAGATATATTTCAGTTGATAGGTATTCTTCAAACTTTTCAAAGACTACAAAATATGGCATTTAAAATGTTTTAATAACTTAGGACTTTTCATGACGGTGAAACATGTCTGCTCCTGGCAGCACCAATTACTTCAAGAGGAAGATGGGCATCAAAGAGGCTCCTTAGCCATTTGGGCAAGAAACTGCTCTTGCCTGAACTGCTTCACTGGACATGAAGTACCCAGAGAAAAGTGACTGCTGAACTTGCCTAAAGGTCCTTTGGGGTTCATAAAAGAGACTGTGAGACATTCTGCAGGACACAGAAGTGACTAAACTGTCTTTGAAATTTCCTGTTTCATGGAAAAATCTGTTGGATACTATGGGCCTTGTAGGCTGAGGATAGATGCCCCAACAATACAGAAGAACTTTGGGTGACTGTCCAGGCAGCGAGATGTCTCTGTCAATTCTAGAATTTTGGAAGTTATTTATAATACACTTCCTGTTTACTTAGGTAATAGCATATCCTTCTGGAGTCTTTGATAGAATTTATAATTATAAATAGATATATATAGTTGATAGAATATATAGTTAGTTGAAGAATTTATAGTTATAGTTTTCCTTAGTTATGATAAAAGATAGCCGGGTGGTGGTGGCGCACGCCTTTAATCCCAGCACTTAGGAGGCAGAGACAGGCAGATCTTTGTGAGTTCGAGGCCAGCCTGGTCTACAAGAGCTAGCTCCAAGACAGCCTCCAAAGCTACAGAGAAACCCTGTCTCAGAAAACCAAAAAAAAAAAAAAAGATAAAGTAAATAGAAATACTGTAACTGTAAATCTTGCTTGATACCTGTTATATGTAATTTTACTATGTTAAAGTTAAAACCTTCCTTTTTATTTAAACAGAAAAGGGAGGTATTGTGGGAGTTCCCTCTGTGTTGCTTGTATTGGTTAATGAATAAAGAAACTGCCTTGGCCTGATAGGGCAGAACTTAGGTAAGTGGAGAAGACAGAACTGAATTCTGGGAGGAAGAAAGCAGAGTCAGAGAGAAGCTATGGATCCTCCGCCTGAGACAGACGGGCTGGTAAGCCACTGCCATGTAGATACACAGATTAATAGAAACGGGTTAAATTAAGATGTAAGAATTAGCCAATAAGAAACTAGAGCTAATGGGCCAAGCAGTAATTTAATTAATCCAGTTTCTGTGTGGTTATTCCGGGACGAACAAGTGGCCCCTCCTCCAACAGACCCTGCTCCTTTACGATACATGGTACTTTAGTGGGGCAGCACACCCAAAGCTCAGGCACCAACTCCAAGCATGGTGGCTCTGCTGGTCAGCATAACAAGGCCAAAAGCATTTGTATCTAGTATTAGAGGGTAAGGGATGCATATGGTTCCCCAGTTCCCCAAAACTCCCCATTGCTTCAGGTCTGCCTGCCTGTCTCCACTGGTCCTTCCTTGGGAAGCCTAACGGGACAGAGCTTAGTATTGACTTTAGCTCATGAAGCAACAAACCTTGTATATAGGGAGGGTGAGAAATAACAAAGGAAGAATGGCTAATAGCAGAATCCTCCCTGTGTGAAGTGAAAGCTGACAGAGGATGATTTCTGAGCTTATGTGTCATGGTCCCAACAGTCACGCCTTCCTCATGTGGAGAAGCTAGCCCAGGCAGCTGTGTCCAGAGTATAGTATCTATGTTCTAAAGAAAAATTCTTACCTGAGTGTACATGGAATGATCAGGGGAGGACCATGCTATAGTGCCAGCAGGGTAAATAGAACCATGTGGGGCATGGCCTGGATGCTGAGAGATCTAAAGCGCTCTTAGTGGTTCCATATGTAGCCCAGCAGAGCACCTTGAGCTAGATGGTGACACACTCGAAGCCCTGGAGAGGCAGTGCATCTAGGGCTTCTGGGGTGATAACAGTTCATGGTCATTTGCTTCTTTAGAAAAAATTACCTACTGTATTTATATGTATGTGGGTATACATGTTCATGTGTGCATGTATTGAAACTAGAGGTTAACATTAGTTTTTTTTTCTCTGTGGCTCTTTACCTTTTGAGAAAATATCTCTCAGGGAACCTGGAGCCCAGCATTCTGACTCCCACCCCCAGTGCTAGGGTTATAGAGACATGCTGCCATGGCCTACCTACTGTTAGGTAGGCACTGGTCATCCAAGCTCAGGTCCTGACACTTGCACATCAAACACTTTATCCACTGAGCCGCCCACTCCCCAGCTTCAGCCTTTTGTTTAATGAACCTAACAACTCTGACAGTTCTAGTTATGATAGCCATCTAGACTAGATTTTTCTAGAACAGGTTCAATTTCAGCTCTCTGGTGTTCTGTGAGTTCATACAATGTGTTCTTCGAGAAACAAGGTTTTGGTTGACCTGTGAGTCTGGCTGAATTCTCTTATTGTCTACGTAGGTGAGATGATATTTTAATACTGAAGTATATCCACAGGGTGCATGACATATACCCCATGACTTATACCCTACATCCCCCAGGTCTGCCTTAGTATATAAAGTGGAGAGCAACTGAGGAAGACACCCATCATCATCTGAGGGTCTCCACACGCACCCACACACATGCCCATATACATGGAAACATACAAAAACACACATTACACATACAATTAAAAAAATTAAGCTTTCAGTTTTGGAAGGGAGGGAAACAATCCCGTACTGAGTAAAGACTCACTTCATCGCTGAAGTTTCTGAAGGCAGCCACCCTTTCTTCCACACTTTCCTGGTTCAGAGGCACCAGCTTCAAGCGATCAATGATCTGTTTTAAAGAAAACATCACCAAACCCATATGACACAGCATCAGAGTCATATCATCCCCCAAAGGTAACAGTCAGCTGGTGCAAAAACGGCTTTTAACAGAAAATTCACTCTTCACGTACAGAAAAGCTTTGACTCTAACTTACTAACTGGATTTTTGTTGTCATTTCCGACCCAATTCTAAAATTCAGAAACCCCCACCTCTTTCAGAAGCCCGTTTCTAGAGTAGAGGGGAGAGGAAAGAAGCAAAGCGAGTGGGGCATCAGGGGCACAGCATCTTTACATTCCTAGGCTCACACGTGTCCTCTGCACGTGACAGGCACGGTGGTGATACCCCGCACTTCAAAGCTCCTTGCAGAAACTCACGTCAAAAGCTCTGTCAACATGACCACTGTGATACTCGTCAAAAAACGTTATCAAGTCCAAGAGGAGGTAGAATGTAGAGTCCACAAACTTATTTGCACTTATTCCCTGAGCCCTGTACCTGAAAGACAAAAAAGAGAGGCACTGAGGGAAGCAATGGTGGGCATGGATGGCCACAGAATCCTAACCTCGGGACAGCATTTCAAATGCATCAACCTCCTAAGCTCTCTGGATGATGGGCACTAGGGAGAGGTAAACAGTGTTCACTTCTGACATTGTAAAGGGCTGAGTAATGTAGATTTGGCAATACTCTAACTACACATTCTGAGTGAAGCATGCTTCTCTAGTGTCTACCAGTAACTCTGCAGCCAAGTCTTTAGGAAGGAGATGAAGACTCCATGCGTTAAAACCCTGAAGACCAATGCTGGGGATTACTGCCTAAGTGGAGAGGTCTCACTTGCCAAAGGTTTGTGTGTGTATGTTGCTGCAGGAAAGCATCTCAAATCAGGTCTCCTCTGCAGTTAAGCTAGTTACAGTCTGAGAACTCAGTGACTTTACTGGGGAGGAAAGTGGATTATA
The DNA here is from genome assembly GCA_004026605.1 of Ondatra zibethicus. NCBI lineage: Eukaryota > Metazoa > Chordata > Mammalia > Rodentia > Cricetidae > Ondatra > Ondatra zibethicus. Next base: position 138,879 of record PVIU01003533.1, on the reverse strand, counting down.
CAACAGTGTCCACAAAACCCCTAAGCTCACAGGGTGTTCTAGAAGAAGGTGCATTAGAATAACCTTTGTGAAGCTGTCTGCTAGTACCTAGTGAAGCTGAACATGCAGCAGAGCGGCACAGTGACCTGTGATCAGGCCCACTGGCCCTGGCCTTACCGCTCGGCAATGGAGAGGGCCATGTTCTTCAGTCTTTCCTTGTTGGACTGTGGGGCACTGATCTGGGGGACCACAGGGCTCAGTAGTTTGTTCATCAGCTCCAACACCTTGTCAGCGTTCTGTTCAAGTTTTTAAGATTAAAAAAACAATAAACAAAAGAACAAATTAAATAAGCAAAATAAAAACAGCAACTTTCTGGGGGTGATGAACGGAACTGCTGCATATACTGAGACGGGAGACAGCCAAGGACAGTCCATCTAATGAATTACCACCTGCATATTTTCCTATGTCCTAATTATACTCCAATCACAACATTTTTAAATTTAGAAAAATCTTCCTTTACTTAAAGAAGATTCACTTATTTTTATGTGTGTGTGTTTTGTCTACACATATGTATATGCACCACGTATATGCCTGTTGCCTACAGAGGCCAGAAAGGGCATCAGATTCTCTGCAACTGGTAGTTATGGATGGTTGTGAGCCACCAAGTAGATTCTGGGAACCAACCTGGATTCTCAAGAAGAGTATCAAGTGCTTTTAACCAGCGAACCATCGCTCCAGTCCCAGGAAACCTGCCTTTTTAGGTCACTTAAATCATCAGCAGTCATCACATATTCTTAGGGAGACGCATTTAACCCAGGCTCTTGGACTACACACTGTTGGCTACTGTAGAAGGCTACCACAGAAACCACGGTGGCTTTGACAATGCCTATAGAAAAGCCTTTCAGTATGTTATCTTCTTTGGTCAGAGATACCTTTTGGGCAATAAACGACTGTAAAAAGGGAATTTTACCCTGACTGAACCCTTAACATGCTAGAAAAAGTACTCCAACAGGGACAGTGATAAACAAGACAGCGCTGGAGCTTGAGCATTTATGCTAAAAGGCTGGCAGAGCTATCAGCACAGAGACGAGAAGAGGCATGGAAGGGGCACATTTACCTTGGCAAGGTCATAAAGCTTGGCTGCTTCTTCAAATAGTCCTTTATTTTCTGCCACGGAAGCAACTTTGTTGATAATTGGCTTTGTGTCATTGGTAAACTTATCGATGACTCCAGGCTGAGAAGACAAATTATCAAGGGGGAGGAAGAGACTCATCACCCAGCAGCAACTGTGACACAGAAGCACTTGAACTGAAAGTGCTTGCCCTACTCAGATGTTTTCATCTGCCAGACTCAGGTTCTCCTGAAGACAAACCCCAACCAAGACCATTGGAAAGAAAGATGGGGCACATTTAATAAAAGCACTGTGGAGTTGGCTATGGCACATTTGTGGCTTCTGAAACTCTTTCTAAAATGACTGAGAGTAAGTAAGATTACTAGTGATTCTTAATCAGGAAGTTATGAGAAAATTATTTTCAAGACTTTCAATTTGTTTTCTAAGATAGATACTAAAGTAGACATGAAGTGGTGGTGAGTACTTTGAAAACAGTCTCCATCACCACCAACAGCAGGCATGTGATCAGGAGTCTGAGGTCCCAGGATGGGGAGGGGTTATGGACTACGCAACACTTGTGCTTATCTAGGCTAATGCTCCATCAGGGCTGGACCACGTTGGGGTGATCTGCCCTGGATCAATAAAATATATATGTTCAAATTCCAGTTGTGTGGTATTAAAGAAAATAATTAATCAACCTGTCTTATTTCTGCTTTCTCACTTGGGAAACAGAAGATAATGGTTCTCACTTTGTTGGTGATTGCCGTAACTAAGTAAGAGAGTGCCCACAAAACACTTGGCACAATGCCCAAGAAGATGGACTACCATCATCAGGACCATCAGGCCTCTCTCATCTGGGCTGCTAGGCCAAAACCATGTAATCTTACAAAGAAAAGTGAGTTCCTGCAAGGCACAAAGGGAAAGCCAGGGTCAGGCCTGAGCTCTGACAATGGGCTTCTGCCCTTCTGTTACGGTGACCAATGGCATGGCAAGTCCCTGAGGAACTGTTTAGGACCCTGGGAAACGGCATTTTCAGGGTTGGCAGGGAGTTCTGAGTACTTAGGAATTGCCTCTTGAGAGAGGTGAAGTGCATTTCTAACTTTTCCATCTGGAGAGAGCAGGCACAACAATCAACTTACTTTTCTTCATGTTTTCTGAGTCAATAATGGCAAAAATTTAGCCATCTTAGCTTTAAAAAAATGGCAGGTATGCTTTGAATATGAAAAAGCTAATCACTAATCACAAATTTATAAATTTTAAAGAAAAGAAAATTTTTCTTTTGGTTTTCTTGTGTAAAACCAAATCTATTGGTTGGGCTATAATTTCATCTTTCTTTGTTAAAATGAGTGTATCCAGATGTAAATCCTACAGTGTAACTCTAGTTCTCTGACAGTTAGGGACACACTTAACCCACCTTTCTACTTCCGTCGTTCTCTAGTTTCCCAAGGATCATATCAAACTGTGGAGGAAAAGATTTATTTAGCTTACTGATCAGGGAAATAAACATAGCACACAATTCCTTACGGAAAAATACGAAGACAAGTGGCACAAAGTAGAACACAGTGAGACTGAGATCAGTAATGCCACTGTTAGAAACCAAGGAAAGCTCCGCCCACCTCTAACTTTAGGCCATGTACAACTCAAGGAGCATGGCAGGAGAGCACATTGAAAACTCCCGCCAGAGCGAGCAGAAAGCTGACCTACCTCTCGACTTTCTATCACAAGCTCGCTCACACAGCGCAGAAACATGTTTTCTCCTTGACTGTCTTTCTCATCCCTACAAAAGCACAGGGACAGCTTGGGTGGGTTGTGGTATATGGACTCAAAGAGTCTCTTAGAGTCATTCTCAGAATGGAGAAATAAAAGGGAGCCAAGTAAAAAGGCAAAAGCAGGTTTCACCTGAGGAAGTAAAAGTACTGGAGTGCTTCCCTTGGGTCCGTGGACTCAAACTTGCGGGTGTAGAGCATGAGCAGACGCACGAAGTTCAGCCGTCGCATGCAGGGAGGGTCCCCAGGCTCGTGGCTGACTGCACATGAGAACAGAAGGGCTCACATTCCTATAGCATCTCTGAGCCCAAGAACCCAGAACTCACGGAAATTGGATGTACAGGGCTAGAAGTGTGCATTTCTTCAGCCCACTCACTGCACATTTCCCAATGGGAGCTCACCACTGTCATTCACTTTTCTCTGTACAGACAGTAGAGAAAAATGTCTCCTATGATGAATGGCCAGCATGATGGCCTTTACAGGAAATGTCTTAGTACCTGACCATCAAGGATCATATACTGACCCACTAAGGACCTGCTCACTCACATCTGCCTGCCTCTCTACCCACCTCTCCCACCTGGGTAGGCAGGTAGAGAGGTGGCTAGCTGGGGTTTCCAAAGTCTTTAAAACCAAATCCCAAGTGGGCATGAGTAGCATTTGTGACTCTTGGAAGACTTTGTCTGGCACAAACCTAGTGCCTGGCATCACCCTTTAACATTCCAGGAAATGCTGAGGGGTTACAAACAAGCACTTGTAACACTAATCTAAAAGCTCAAGTGGCTACAATGCTCTAAAATGACTGAATCCTGAGGGTTTGCCATTCCACAGCCACTATGACCAATGGAAAGATGTGCTCCGCACATCACTATCAGCTAAGGCCTAAATACTCACGGAGCTGAGCACTCTGCCCTGAGGATTTTAAAAGCAGCTTTAGCTCAAACAGCACCAGGGCCACATGGACAGCATGGCAGCGCAGCCGCTCCATACGGAAGAGAAAGGCAATGGCAGCCTCAAACTGCGCAGTCAGGAACAGCACTTGGAAGTAGAGGAAGGGCTGCTGGTTCACCGTGAAGTGGGACTCGCCTGGAGGAAAGGAGGCGAAACCAACTCAGAAGGAAGCTGTCGCCAGTGATGAGACCCTGGGTATCTACTGGCCTTGTTGGGTGGGAAGAAAATACCAACATGATCTTAAACTAGCTGAAGCGACTCTGGACACAGTAAACTACATGAAATATGACTGGAGCCAGGCAGGGTGGCACATGCCTCTAATACTTTAAGTCATAGCAATAGAAAGGCAGAGAGGTGAATCTCTCCGAGTTCAAGACCAGTCTGGCCTACAAAATGAGTTCTAGGACAGCCAAAGAGAGACCTTGACTTAAACAAAATAAAAAAAGACCAAGTTAGTTCCTCTACTTTCTCTAGGCCTCACTACATGACTGGCAAGCAGCAGTCCTGTTATTAAGATTTACACTGAATGAAGTGTACTTGATTCACAGAACTCTGAACTCAGCAGAACTAGCTGTAGCTGCTGATCCTTTACTTCCCAGAGCTGCTCACCAAAGAGGTCAAAGGGAAAAGCTACAGGTCTCTCCTTTGTAGCCAGATGTGACCACTAGCAAGACCTAAGGGAGCAACTTAAACTAAGGCCTCATTCACATCTCTCCCAAGCAAGAACTAGAGAAAAGTTTATAGTCTATGACCATGGAAGCCATAGATTTTTCCCCCCATTTTTTTCTTTTGGTGGATCGATCAATCTGAAGGCTTTTGGAATGTCAGCAAGTACTTCACTAAGGAGCTACAGTCCCAGACCCTTTAATTCTTATTCTGAGACAAAAATCTCACTAAATTGCTTCACTCTGAAGCCCATGCTGGCCTTGAACTCATGATCTTTTCGCCTCAGTCTCCCAAGCATTGTATACAGGTGATACATACTTTTTCTTTTCTTCTTTTTTTTTCTTTTTGAGACAGGGTTTCTCTGTTGCTTTGGAACCTGTCCTGGAACTAGCTCTTGTAGACCAGGCTGGCCCTGAACTCACAGAGATCAGCTTGCCTCTGCCTCCTGAGTGCACCACCCAACTGATACGTATTTCTTAATGCATAAGTCTCTGCCTGATTGAAAATGGTTAAAACTCAATAGAGGAGTTTAAGCGTGAAGGACTTCCCCACAGGTGAGCCATGTGTCCCAAAAGGAGAGGGTGAGGCCCAGGACCTTACCATAGTCTTCCAGCAGCTGCTTCTGGAGTTGTGAGAGAGTGAGCCTGTCTTGTGGCGAGCTGGTGCCATCATCATCAAAACACACCTGGTTCAACTAGATCCCCAAAGGAAACACACACATTGGTACAAACTACATCTGCAGCCATGTGTCTAGCTGTGACTGTCCAGTAGCCATGCTCCAGCTGTGAGCTGGAGGTTGCATGAGACCCTGAGGCTGGGTTGTAGCTCCATGGTAGAGCATGCCTGAGGCCTGTATTCTATCCCTAACAATGCAAAAGAGAAGGGGAAATGGGGAAGGGAAGAGGGAAGGAAAGAAGAAGAAGAAAGCTAACTGTGTAGACATTAGTGGGAATTGTACAATAAAAAACACGGCCGACAGACAGAAATTCCATGGCCCTGTCCTAATCAGCACACAAACATCATGCATTAAGCAGGTAAAGAGACTGAAGAACTTGAGTCAGCAAGTGAAGCTGTGCCTACTTTTAACCATAGGTAGTCCTCAGTCTTGTCTGCTACTTCGCTCTGATTGTCGGTGATGTCGCATCTGCCAATGATACAGTACACAGCACGCTTATAGGGGTCTGTGTTGTTCCTGAGGGCTCTGCGGTAGTGAAGCCGGAGCTTGTTTTCAGTAGCTGGAGACAATCTGAAGACACACAGACACAGACTCAGCAAAGACCCTCAAAGGCCAAGTAAAAGCATCCATGTAACAGGAAGCTCTCCATCAACAACCACAGGTCCTGTCTGCCTCTACCACCACTTTCATCTGACTTGTAACTACCAGCACCATGTCCTTTGGCCCATCAGCTTTTCTCCAGGCCTACGACTTCCGGAGGAAGGTCAGAAATTCTAGAGATCATTATTCTACTCGAGCATCCCTCAAGTAGTGACAGAGTGGATTCTTCCCTTAATTGTACTGTTGTCATATGTATGTCTGAATGCACATTTGTGTACAGTAGACTATAGAGGCCAGAGGTCAACCTTTCATGCCATTCTTTAGGTGGTGTCTTTTTATATAGTATCTCTCAATGGTCTAGACCTTGACAATTAGTCTACGTTGACTGGCCAGAGTCCCAGAAATCCTTAACCCTTCTTTCCCTGCCTTCCCAGTGCTGGGATCACAAGCATGTTCTACCATGCCTAACAAGGGTTCTGGGAATTAAACTCAGGCTTGCACAGCAAGCACTTCACCTACGGAGATAGCTCCCTAACCTCTTCCTTCAACTGTTTTCATCCCTTGGCCTCCACATTCCCTTATTCACATGGGCTTACCTCCCAAATAATCTACTTGCACCAAAATCTTTGGCTCAGGATCTTCTGCTGAGTTGGGTGTGGTGACCAAATATGAGGCTCTATACACACTAGGCAGCAAATGCTCTCCTTCTGAGCTCTTCAGCCCCAATCCTACTTTAAACTATATGAGCAAACCAGAGGCTCCTGAGTTGGGACAACCTCCTAATATGGCAGTATTACCACTTGAGTATTTGCTTTCCACTGGTGCCACTGGAGCACCATATTTCTTCCATACTTGTGCATAAATACAAACTGGATTTGAATGGAACGTGTGTCAGTTACATAAGCAAAATCTTAAGAAAACTGCTGTTTAGTGGCTCCTTAGTTCAGGAGAGCATCTCAAAACCTCAACAAACACTATATACTGATTTCAAGATGATTAAATTCTAACTCTAACTTTTGAGTTATGGAGTGTATAGCATATAATTCCACAAGTGTATAGCATATAATTCCACAAGGACTGAACAAAGAACACTGTATTTAACAAAGTGACTATAACACAAAAAGGCTCCTTTATTTCAGTTATTTATTAATTTTGGTTTCTGGAGATACGGGGTCACAATGTAGTGTAGGCTGACTTTAACTCATAACCTGATGCCTCAGTCTCCTGAGTACTGGGATTATAAGTAAATGCCAACACTCTTAGCTAAAATGTTCTACTTTATAAAGCAACCTTGACTTAGAGTGTATCCTAAGCACAGTCCTCCACAGACAGGAAACTTCCTAAATAAACCCTGCAGGCAAAGCATAGCAGTGTACCTTCTGTCCTTGCTATTCATGTACTCCTGGAACCAGGTTTTAAATTCCCCCAGCTGGTGCTGGGCTCTACTGACAACTTGTGATGCAGCAAGCAGGTCCCCACAGCGCATGCAGTAATAAATTAACGCCCAGACAGGATGGCCTTCTACCTCTCCATCCTAAAAGACAAAAAACCAGTCAGTCAAATAAATGCTAATCAACCACTTTCTGATGTGCTGTTGATAAGCTAAAGCACCTAATTCTCACCATAATCCCATGTAAGAGCCACTAGAGCATCCTACTCCCTGTATTTTGCAAACACTAATTTGTCCAGAGAAATCTGGAAGAGCAATGTAGTGTGTATCTGAAGTCAACAGAGCCCACAACACCCATGCTTTCTGACAGATCCCTTGCTTTGTCTCTCATACCCACATGTAAGTTTCTAAGAGTTCTTAGAGCTTAACTTTTAAAACTCACCTAGGACCCGACACTGCTTCCCCTTCCTGCCTTTACTCAGGGTTCCTGCATGACTAGTTTTCAGTGGGTCCCTGGGAAACAGCCCCACCTGCTCATCCCTGGCCTCTTGGCCACACAGAATCCCCCCCCTTTTTTTCAAAGACAGGGTTTCTCTGTGTAGCTTTGGAGCCTGCCCTACCCGCTGTATACCAGGCTGATCTCAAACTCACAGAGATCCGCCTACCTCTGCCTCCCGAGTGTTGGGATTAAAGGCGTGAGTCCCTTCACTGCCCGGCTCTGAACCCCCTTTTAACTGAGAATGCCTGAGAACAACTGACAGTTTCAGAATTTGTTTACCCATAAGATGCTTCTAGTACCTGAAGTCCTGGGGAGGGAGCTGGCAGTTTAATGTTTAGGAAACTTCGAACCAGTTGATAAGTCCCCGGCACACCACCCAGCTGGGCCTGATGCAGATTTCCAAACACAGTCACAAGGGTATAATTTTTATAACTGAAAAATTTTAAAGAAAAATGGTGAGGGTTGGCAACATGTATTTCACACATCTATGTCCACATCCAGAATGCTCAACTATGAACTCTATGGTCAAGGCCTGGATTTTAAGTCTCATACAGAAGAGGAAACAGTACATGCTTAATGAAGCAAATTCCATTCTTACTACTGTACAGATTTATATTACAGTTACCCCCAAAGAATTCCGAGGGGACTACAACTGAAGCTTCAAATATGTTAAGAGTGGAGCCCTAATGTTCTAATGGGTTTGCTTAAAACAATAACAACAACAACAAAACAACAAACTTTCATTTTAAAGAATTTGAAAAAAATTCCATGAAGTCAAAACAGTCCAGTGAATAGCAACACACCCTTTACCTAGATTACCAGTATTGACATTTGTATGTGTTTCCTATCTCTACATGTCCTACCTAACATCCATGTGCACATAGGAACATGACTTTGTTTATTCCCAGAAGCATTTAAAAATATGCTACAAAAATCATGGCTACCTAACCTACGATCATTTCAGCCATGTACCTAAGAATCAGGAATGAACCTAAAGGCCAATTACAGAGAACAAATTGTGGAATCTGATGCAGCTAGAAAAATGATGTTAAAGAATTAGAAGTTGAGCTATGTAAAGCTACTATTATAGGCTGGGCAGTGGTGGCTCATACTTTAATACTCATGGCAAAAGAGGGTGGAAACCACAACGAAGCAACAGGAGCCTCTGGGTGTGAGGAATGGCGTCCCCCCCCTTCCTTGCAGCTCTTCTCAGCACCTTCCTAAATCCCTATAAAAGTGTACATTGTCCTACAATGGAAAAGAAGCGTAAGGTAATTAACAAACGCATTCTCCTCACCACTACAAGCATTTAAAAGCACAAGATGAGAGAACAGAGTTCCCTGTAGTAGCCAAGACAAACAGATGCCCACTACCACCTCCTCCAACCTGCAATAAGACAACTTATGTGCTGGCAAGATCCTAAATTAAAGAAGCCTAAACTCCTTGAGAACCAAGACAAATATATCCCACTGCAAGCTCTGGAACATGGAAGGGACAGACTATATTTTCTCAACATTTTTGGCCTTATATCAAAAAACATATTTGGAACTAAGTCTCTTTTACCATCTGGTAGATTATGTAACTTGAAACATTATGTTATACTGTCAGCAGAATAGCATCTGCAGAAATACTATAATATGGAGTATATATATTCAAACAGGTGATAAGGAAGCTTTCAAAGAATACTGCCAGAGAGTGATACTGCTCCCAAAGATGAAAACAGGCTTTGTTAGCTAGGCAAGTGCTTCAGGGAGCTAGAGAATGGGCAAAGAAAAGAATCATTAAATTAGGGTCTGGAGAGATGGCTCAGCAGTTAAGAGAACTTGTTGCTCTTACAGAGAACCTGGGTTTGATTCCCAGTACCTACAAGGAGGCTCACAACCGTCTGTAAGCCCAATTCCAGGAGATCCAGTTCTCTTTTCTGATCTCACTGACACCAGGCACACACATGGTTCACACATGTACTTGGAGGAAAAACACTCATACCCATAAAATACATCTAAAAAATTTAAAAACATTTAAAAAAAACTAAGGGCAACAAATAATAAAATGCGATACATATTTAGGAATGTAGTCTGGTGACTGAAACACCAGTTTAAAGATTAAGTTTGTCAGAAAAAGCATTTTTAAAGTTTATTTTTTAAAAATTCCTTAAGATTTTTATATGGGGTAAGAAAATTTGCCTCATAGTTTGCCAGCTAAAATGAATAAACGTTGCTACATTAGATTCTTTATGGTTGACGATCAATACAACCAAACCTCCATCTCAAAGGTTTAGCCAAAGGGGTTGGAGAGACGACTTATCAGTTCAGAGTACTGGCTGCTCTTCCAGAGACCTGGAATTCCAGATTCACATGAAGGCTCTCAACCATGTGTACTCCAGTCCCAGTTATCCAGCCCTCTCCTGGCTCCCATGGACACTGTGTGCTATATAGACATACATGCAGGCAAAACAACCACACAAATAAAAGTATAAACTGAAGTGGAACACAAAGTTTAGCTAAAGTCTGAAGAATTACTTTATAAAACCTTCACACACACATAATCTACAGAAATTAAAAACACAGAACCCAAAACCTTTTTAAGTTCCAGATTTCTTATAACAAAGGAATGGAAGTTAGAGTGAGTATACATCAGAGGGTGCTCATTTTATGTAGCTAAGGTGCAACTGGCATAGTATTTCATATGAAGACCAGTCTCCTGCAGCATCAAGCCTGAATTTCCTCAAGGAACTTCCTAACCAAGTATTATTTTGCTGACAAAGCTCTTCTCAAGCCAGCAGGTTGATGCCCAGTGTCCTGTCCCTAAAATAGAGTCTGCTGCACAGTCCTGACCATTCCTGCTGGGATTCCACAGAGTTCCACAAAGAGGGATGAACGGCACACGCCCTAATGATGAAGCAGATATAGGGTTTGAGGACACAACCACAAACCCTTCAGCAACCAAGCCCAGATACAAAGCACTGGCCTCAGCAGCGATGCAGAGCCCTGACTCAATGATTAACTGGGTAGAGCCAGGAGGATAAAGTTAGAGTGGGTCTTCTCAAGGTTTCAAATTGCAAGGGTGAGTTAAAATGCTGTAAGGAAATGAAGGAACCTGGGGAGCGAATGATGAACCATATTAGGAAAACAGATTACGACCCAAGTCATTATTATCTAAGCAACATTAAATGATGACAAGCAGAGAAATAAAAGAGATGTCGACAGTGCTCCCCTTTACCACCATTTCCATGTACGATTTTATCAGCTGCAGAAACAGTCCTGGTAGGTAGTGTTCTGGCAACAGAACTACCTCAGCTCCAGTTAGTCTACAGTACTCCAGGTATAGCACCAGCCCCAGAACTACATAAGACTCGAGAAATAGGTGACTTTAGGGAAAGTGAAAGCCAATCCTACTACCACAGAAACACCACACACACACACACACACACACACACACACACACACACACAGAGAGAGAGAGAGAGACTGGCTGACAGCTGCCTTACCTCTGCTCAAGGTACCCCAAGGCCTGCCTGACAAACTCCATGCGCACTTCTACACTGCTTCGGCTCTTCAGGGCATCAGTTGCTGGTGTCAATACCACATCTGTCATTTGTTTGACCATGGCCCACATGTCAGAAATGCTCTGCATGTAAATGAGATTGCATGTGACAATGCTGTAGGGATGGAGAAGTTATGTGGCTATAACTGCAATGGCAGGCAGAATGAGGAGGGACTGAACTTTTCTGTCTGAGACCATCCTGGCTCGAACTCAGTGCAAAAGATGGGCCTCTGCCTTGCCAACCACCTGAACTATGACCACTGATGAGCACCCCTTCCTTGCTTGGAGTTGGTCTTCAAATCAATTACCATGCCAGGCCTGACAGAACCAGTTCCATCATTATAGGAACGTGAGTGTAACAAGAGCTGAATCTCAGCAGGTTATCCCTTAAGAGTGTCTGAGTGCATTTCTAATCAACTAGCAATAGGAGTTTAAAAACAAGTTCTTACAAGGTTATTTAAGTTTTTTAAGGCTTAAAATAAGAGTTTAACCTAAATAATAAATGCTTTTTCCTCCCAGAGGCGATCTGGGTTTATGAATAAATGCCACAGCCTCCGTTTTCCCTCCCACTCCTTCCCTCAGAAGAGCCTCCAGGAAAGAGGCTTTTCTTTGTGTCACCCTAACCAGTGGGGCCTCCTCTCCCCAGGCTGTGAAATTCTCCTTCAAAATGTGTTTCTGGCACTCTAAAGACAGAACCAGAGAAATGCAACGCATTAGAGAGAAGTTGGTTCTTGTGGCGCCCTTCAAAAGGGAGAGCTGTAAACACCAGGCAGATGTGAGGAATGAATTCTCATTTTTGTCTTTAAAGCTACTTACATTGCCTTATATTTTACATCTGGAAAAAAAACCCACATTTTTTAAAAAACAAATCAGTGTATGGGTGCTTTTGCTGCGCTGGCAGCCTTCGCTTCTTTTAGCCTCTGCTCGCACCTTCTGATGCATCCGCCCCACCCATCACTCTGCTCCTCCTGAAGGAGAAAGCAGGCCAGGAATTAAAAGTGTGGACATAATAAAAATTGGGAGAAGGGATTCCAGAAGGAAAGGACGAGTTAAGTTCAAGGAGGTCACACAAACGATGTCCTCTGCTGATACCTGAGGAGAACCTAAACAGAACTTAAGACCTCTCACCACTAGCTAATCCCAGTCCAGCCTTTTGACAATGTATTTTTAAAAAGCCACCATAAAAACGATCACTTCAAATATATATAAAACACTGGAAAAAAGAATGTTATTTCATAAAACATTCTTTCTTACTACACTGAAGCCAAGTCAGTAAGCTGCTGACCCAGGTGAACACTAAACTTGTGTTTCTACCCTGGTTGGCGCTGGGCACTACCTTGTCGTCCAGCTCTGCGACAGATGAACACAGGTCCACCAGGTTGGGCTGAAGGTGTCCACTCACAATCTTCTCATTATAAATATAAATCTGAAATAAAGGGAACAAAGTAAGCAGCATGACCTATTTCACTTCCTTTTACGACCTAAAGTCGTGAAGCCGGCAAGTGGCCAATAGGGGCTGATGCTCACCTTCCCTTCCCCAAAGTACCTAATCATTAGCAAGGCCAGATCTCTAGCTGTGGCTAGCACGTTGAAGCTAATCACTAGCCCAGTCTTACAAACACCCATCAAACAAGGGACCAAGGTAGTCCAAGGAGAAAGGCTAGGACCAAAAATGAAGATGGGACTGAGGAACCATGGTCTGGCTAAGATCCATGTCAAAGTCTGCTAAAATTCAGGTCAGAGGACTGAATGGTCGTGGGGCCAGGGTTCATGGACTGGGGTAGGTTTGTTAGAACAGTGTCTGCTACACATTTGGAATACCTACTTCTAGAAAGCATCCCTAGGCCCAGTATCGTTTGCTGCCAGGCCGGACAAGCTGAATTAAATATCTGAGATTACCTACATGGTAGAAGAAGCGCTGATTCCTACTTGTCCTGACCACTGCCCCCACAACAAACCAACAAATAAATAAATATATGTAGTAATAAATAATCTCTGCTCTTCAGGTAAAATCTCTCTCAAAACAAACAAACCCACCCAACCAAACAAAAAAAAAAACTAAACAAAAAACCCCCATAATTATGATTTGATGCAATGTTTATTAAGGTATAAGAGAATACATTTTACTTCAGATTTGGTCTAAAAACATTAAAATGATGGTTACAAACTAAGTTCTACTCCTGTAAGGTTTTCTTTTACATTTTGAAGTCCTTGTTCTACTGAGGACTGAGCTAATGACAAATCATGGACCCATGGAACCTTTGCTTCTTCTATTTTAAATGGAGGATGCTGACGTCATATGGCTTTCAGGGTTGTTACAAAGATTTAACAGGTTCTTAACCATAAGTAGTACTCAGTCACTCAATAAGCATGTCCTAGAGCCAAGGCTATATTCCACGCGGCACATAAACATTCACTTTCTGTGGGGGAGCCGGCTAAACAGCTAGCATTGGATCCTAAGTGCTGCAGGAGTCAAGTTCTACAGAGTTTAGCTTTTCAGATGAAGAAGCTACATTGTTTCTTCATTCATTTGTAATTTTGTTGGGTCTGAGATGATGGTGGCCATAGCAACAGAGGGAACCAGCCAATGGAAACTTAAAGGATATGGGTGTGGAATAAATGTAGGAAGAAGAGGGAGAGTGATCTAAAAAGCAGAGAAGGAAGAAGTCTAGCAGAGAAAGGCAGAGTTGAAAGGCAGGTGAAGCCATCTCTGGAGGATGGAGGTAGGCTTCAGCTGCCTGGAGTTTGAAGCAGCACTGTATGAAGAACTCTGCTCCCAACCTGTGAAGTTCATTCTCTGCTTTTACTCTTACTTAAAACAAATCTACATTTACACAAAAGAAATAGGATATTTCTCTCGACAAAGTGTTAACTAAGATTTCTAGTGATATATGATTCAGTTAATGTAGAATTCCATTAATTAATTAACTGGTATCTGAAGAGGGAGAGTCCTTTATTGGGTCTAATAGTTCTTTCCTCCATTTGTGTAGCTGTCATCTGTTTCTGACCCAAACCCAATTCCAGGGTGGCAGGAGGAAAGGGAGTGTCCTCTCAGGGTCCTGGCTAAGTGATGCAGGGCATAACATCTTGGAACTTTGTGGAGGAAAGTGACAAGTACTTTGAAATACAGGCTTGACTCGCATTGTTTTATTCCAAGAGTCAACTGCAGGTAAGTCCTGCACACAGTTGCACACGAACCATCTTGATCCATGCTTACTGATGCAGGTTCATGATCAGCAACCAGGAGCATGGTCCCCAACACACCAGGAGCATCCTTATTTCCACTGCAGCGCTAACAGGATCAGCACACTGTGCTTATCAAGGCAGAAAGCATTTTGAAAATTCCACTCAGCAAGGGTAAAAGAATCTAACATACCATTCATTAGCCAGCCAAGTAATTCAGTTAATACAGAATTCCATTTGCCATGCATTATAGTTACTCAAGGAAGCTACTGCCAACAGAGCAAAAAGAAACACCTGGTCTGTAGAGAGGGTAGATTTCAATTTCGCTGCATTATCTGAGTCATTTGATTACCCTATTTAACCAAATGGAGAACAGCGGCATTCACGGTAAAATATTAACTAATCCTGTGAGCGAGAAGCCCACTGGCTTTCAGGGTTGACTTTCATGTGAAGTCACTATTCTCTCTGACTCTCCTGAGAATCACAGCATTTCTTCTCCAGGATCATCTCTTCCTAAAAATCATACTCACCTGCCGGGCATAGGCCATCTCAATGCTATCCAGAGAACTTCGACCAGGAGGACCCACATCACTGATGTAACTAGGCTATAGAGAAAGAAACACCCAGGATTGGTTAAGAACAGGACTCACCCAAGGCATAAAAACCACAAACTCACCCTTGTCTGCATACTGTTAAGTGGGGGAACCTAGTGTGGGGAATGAGGGAAAAGAAAAGAGAACAGCAGCAATGCTCTGCTACAAGAAAGCCAGTTCAGCTGTCCTTTAATAGCCTTAGGGAATAGTTTCCAGTACTAAAACCCTAATTTTAAAAATTATCCATTTAAAGAGTAGTTGATTGCCACCTCTGAATTTCCATTTAAATGACTTTTGCCTAAAGCTCTTGTTTTCAAAAGCATGTCTCCTTCAGTTGCCCTTGGCCAAACTACTATTTTACCACATATAAAGTCAATTACCCATCAACAGGGTGTGTGCACTGTGATTCCTTAATAGAAGTGGCTTGCAAATATTCAACTGGAATTCAACAGGCAGGGCTGCATAACATAAATCCTGGCATATTGGACCGGAGAATGCTCCCTCTACCTCCTACCTCCAATCAGGTCTCTTTGCACTGGGAAAATGTAGTCCATATACTAAGCCACACTCGATATGACAGGACAGGACACAATACAGGAGTGGATAACAGGGGCAGGGAACACCAAAGATCAGAAAGGCAAGGCAGCCAGACTAACAGGGTCAGAGAAGAGTGCGGCTCCCCAGGAGTCTGGAGGTATGTAGGGAGATAGGCATTGCTTACACACAAGACTGGGAATGGGCTTTTCAGAGCAGAGAGCATTCAGAAAACAGACATTCTGGGACAGAAAAGAACGTAGCAGAAGGGAGCTGCAAACTCTTAGCACCCATGACTGTGCAAAGTGTACCCCGAGGTGTGTAAAATTCTTTCTCAAGGATGGTTCACTCCAGACAGGGGAGAAGGAAATACTGTGACAATACTCACAAAACAAGCCTAGGGTGAAAAAATCCAGTGATACCACATATGGGGATATAGATGGTCTTACCTTCATGAACACAAAGAGAAATCAAACCAATCAATTTACAATATTTGGTAATAAAAGCCACTACTGTTAGGAAAAAACAACAACAACAAAAACAAAAAACAAACAAAAGCCAGGACCAGCACAGCAGAGCTCTAAATGCAACTTAGCTGTGTACAACTCTGTATGTATAAAACAATCAGAGCCAGGCGGTGGTGGCGCACGTCTTTATCCCAGCACTCGGATCTCTGTGAGTTTGAGACCAGCATGGTCTACAGAGCGAGTTCCAGGACAGGCTGTAAAGGTATACAGAGAAACCCTGTCTCGAAAAACCAAAAAACAAGCAAACAGAAACTTGAGCAGAATACCTGAGCCATTCCTACGAAAGCATGCTATTACTGCCACCAAAAAAACAACATAGCCCTACACGCAACAACACAAAACAACTCTAAAGTGAGTAAACATAAGGCAAAGGCAAATTGTAGAACCTGAAATACACAGTTTACAGTTGACAAGAAAATGATATGGCATAGACATAGAAAAGTACACAGAGCAACAGAAGTTCTGTCTGTGCAGGCTGGGTGAGAACAGCCACCACGAGAGGAGCTCTTTGTGGCGCATCACAGCAGTAAAATGAAGGACCTGGTGAGCAGAGAGATGCGAACAGTTTCTGCAAAGAGTAGTGGAGCACTTTCTGTGCTCCCGATATATGAACTAGGCCCATTCCTTAGGAATCTGCCAGGCAGCACAATGCACACTTAGTGTGAGGCTGTCAAAGTCAAACTGTCAGTCACTCATTTAAGACATGTCATACGTTGGAAAGAAAAAAAAATGCTGTCAAACTACACTAAATAAGGCATTGTGATTTCAGAGGTGTTAAGATATAGGAAAGCTGTATGACTGACATTTGAAATAAGGTATTAAGTCTCTTATCAAAGGTAGTGGCTGCTCAATATTCGCTGAGTTTTACGTACCAAGTGAAGAGCAGCAGCCACGTCATCTGCAATGAAGCTTCAGCTCGGCCTCTGCGGGAGCCTACTGCTTGCTGCGTCACTTTCCAGACACCTCATCCAGGGATCTGCCCACTGACCATGACCAACACATCCAACCCACCTAAGTTAAATCCACCTTTAAATATTGCTCTTTAAAAAGTGTCTCAGAGACAGAGAGGGAGAGAATATGCAAGCATAGATAGGTTGACTGTCCTCTTCCACCTTTACGTGGGTTCTGGGAACGATATCAGGCCATCAGGTTTGCCTGGCAAGTGCTTTTTACCCACTGAGCTCGCTCACCGGCTCCAAAATACAGTTTTAAATGTTGGCTAAGATACATCTAGGAATTCCCACACTGTCAACTCCATCTTGTCATGTGAGCCTCAAGACACTGGAGTCCTTCCTCACAGTGAGCAGATGTAAGAACTGTGACACAAGGATGCATATCAGGGAAAATAGGCTCAAGAGACTCTCATTAAAGCACATTATTTTTACCCAGGCAATATTTGAAAAGTTAACAATCCGTCAATTCCTGCCTTCCTTTAAAAAGCTGTATCTCTTTCTTCAATGACATCCTAAGGACATTAATTTTCCAAATAACTTCATGCTATTAAAGTGTCACTTCCTTTATTAAAACTTGCCAGGCACAGATAGTAACATTATGTTTTTGCTCTTCTGTTATTGAAAGGCTCCAGGGGAAAACAAATATTCCAGGGACTACCATATTTCAGTTCATTTCTACCTTAAAAAATATTTCCTCTGAAAGCCTTGGGCTCAGCTTTATATTAAATTATCCAAATCTAAACATTTTCCTTCAAATATATAAGGTCAACTCAACATGATTGGAGGCCTCCTCTCTAATGACTCTTTGAATTCCACAATTCTTGACAATAAGGTGCCCAGAAAAGAATGCTATGGTCACCAAGTCATACTTCAACTGACCTTAATAATGTGCAGTTTACCAAATGCTGATAGAACCACAACACTGCACAGACCTGGAGCATGCACCCCATGCCAGGCACTGGGCTGCAGCTTTGTACCTGTCCTCAGTCCTTACAACAGGAAAAAAGGTATTTCAGATAGAAAACCAGGCTCAACCTTAATTCTGAGGCCTGTCATCTGTCCTTCAAACTATATGGTCTCCTCTACAGGAAGAATGACGTGGAGATAATGTACCTTTCCACCATTTTGAAGATAATTACATGGAAAGAGCCTGTGGAAACATAAGGCTCTACATACCACAAGAATGAATAAATTCTGAAAGATAAAACCAAGTGTGGCACAGATATGAGACAAATGGAATTTCCCCACACTGCTATTGGAGGATATACTGTTGACATTTAGGGGCAGTATCTATTAAAGCTGAACTTTCACAAGATGTGGTGGTTCATGTCCTAATCCCAGCCCTGTCCAGAGACTAAGACAAGAGGATCACCGTGGGTTTGAGGCCAGCAGGGGCTACACAGTGAGTTTTGGGCCAGACTAGACTACAGAGTAAGACCCTATCTCAAAAAACAAAACAAAACAAATAAAAACAACAATAAAAATGCTGAACTTTTCTTTTTCCGGAGAGGGTGTGTGTGCCAGAGATTGAATCCAGGACCTGGTACAAGTCAAAGTGCTCTTCCAGTGAACCCCAACTCTAGCACCAAAGCAGAACATACATACATGTACTCTGACCTAGCAACTTCCTTTTAGGAATACCCAAGAGATACAAATATATATTCTTATCAAAAGATAAAGAAATGCTCATAATAGTATTATTTATAAAAGCCCAAAACTGGAAACTATTCAAATATCATCAGCACTATCCATCAATATCAGAATGGGTAAACAAAATTACTGATACAGTTCAGCCATAAAATGAAAGGCTTACCACTACAAATAACATTTATGAGTAGACAGCTATGCAAAAGAAGCTACAAATAAGCACATTTCATGGCTCAGGTTAGACAAAGTTCACAGATACAGGACCTTTAGGAGTGGGGCAGAGGTCAGAGGCTACTGCTGAGGAGCTGGGGTTGTTTTGGTATTTCATTTTTAATGATCCACTGAATCACATACTTAAGACTTTTATCCTTTTCTGTATAAATCTTACACTTTAAGGAAAAAGTTAAAAATAACAAAAGCTAAAGATTCATATGTAAGCTCAGGCCTATAATTCTAACACTATGGAGAATGAGACAGAAGAATCACCATGAATGAGGTCAGGCAACACAGTGACTACTAGACTAGTCAGGGGTATATATTAAAACCCTAGTCCTATCTTAAATCAAAACAAAGAAACAAAAACCTCCTGGAGTTTCCAGAAAATGGCAATTCTCTGGATAAATGGAGTAGACCTGTGTGTAACACCTGACACCTTCCATAGCAGCATCACTCACCCCACCAAAACTCCCAACAGAGAACAGCACAAGCATGGGCAACTCTCCAGGGGCCATGGAACAAGAGCCTACTGAATACACTGGTCTATTTTTGAGAGAAGGGCAATCAAGGAAGAACATTTCATTTGCAATTTATAATTACTTTCAAATCCCTATACAGAGGACAACCTATTAACACCATTTTTAAAAATAAAGTTTATAAAACCAGGAGTTGTTCTAATTATTTGCTCAGACTCAGAAAGAAGCGAAGGGAAACCCTAGATTAGCCAAGAGCCTGGAGTGTTCTTTCTCCGCAAAGACGTTTCCACCTGAAGTCTCTGAGTCTAAGAAATATAGGACAAGGTCCTCGAGGAGCGGTTTCCCAAAATAACCAGACATTAGCAGCTATTTATTTGGGGACTAATTGACTAGAAAGACTGGTCCTTAAATCAAGAGCATGTGCAGATACAAAGCATCAGAAGTCACCTTGCCGGTCCCACAGACTGTCATCAACCCAATCCTTGACCCACACTTAAGTATTGCCAAGACGCGGAAGGAAGGCAACAGTTCTGGGTTTTGCCATCATGTTACAGCTCTGAGTCTGACCTCTTCTCTCTACAGCAGGAGCGTAGGTACCTGCACTGGATGTGGGGCATATACCTGTTAATCCAGTACTCGGGAGGACAGCTTGTGCTACATAGTAAAGTCTTGTCAAAAAAAAAGTGCTAAGTACTCATCAAACAAGTTCTAGGAAAAAGGAAAAAGGCTGAACATGAAACACTGGTAAAATTAACACTCTTACTCTTAAAACATTAAAATTTGAAATATCTACTTCTAAATTACCTGAAATTAGTTTTAGACATTTAAAAAGGGGAGAGATAGGATCTCGTGTATGCTAGGCTGACCTCAACCTTGAACTTCTAATCTTTCTCCTCCTTAGTACTGTGGATTGAACAGAGCTTTGTGCATGTTATACTAACTGAGCTACATTCCCAACTCTGAAATTGGTTTAGAAAAGACAACACAGCACATGCCTTTAATCCCAGCATGCAGAAGGCAAAGGCAGGCAGATACCTGAGTTCTAGGCTAGCCAGGGCTTAAAAAAGAAAAACAAGTAGAAAGGAAGAAACAGTATGAGTCAGATTCTCCAGTCATCTCGGATCTGTGCCAACAATGCTACTTCACTAGACCCTGAAGGTCTGTCTGAGGGTAAACAGCTTGTACAAGGCCTCACTGGACTCTATGACTCAGGATCTCAGGTCCAGGGTGGCTCCACCTCTCCTCAATGGTGAACACATGGCAGGCACAAAAGCAGACAGGTCTGTTAGACCTAGATGCACCCTCCCAAAGTTCCTTGCAGGAAAGTTCTCCAACATGCAGCGAGAAAAAGAAGGAGGATGCAGAAGAGAACACACAGCTAATTTTGTGTAAAGCACACAAAATTAAAATATACGCCAGACACGTACATTTGTATAAAGCAAGGCTAGAAAATATATATGGAGGAAGTAACAGTGATAACTTAGGAAGGCTGGACAGGGATATCTGGAGATAGGGTGTTTTAATTTTGGAACCACATTTCTACACTGTCTTTATTTTATTTTTTAAATTAAATTTTTAAAAGAGAAGAAAAATCACAACTTAGTACAACTACTAATCAACAGTGTTAAGACAAACCCTGGGACTTCATATTTTAAGTAATTAATGTTTATCTGGTTCAACCTACCTCACTTTCTTGGGTGAAGTCAAGGGCGTCCTCTCCTGATGCCAGCAGTGTGTGCAGGATTCTTTGTTTCACTTGTTCCCACTCAACCAGCATTGACTCTCGATGATACTCTTCAGCCATACCAAAGGTCTGTCAGAGAGGGATGGAGAGTGCAGGCCCAGTGAGGAAATGCGGACTGGTTCCCTTTAATACCTGGAACTACAAAATAGGGCCTCCCACCCACCAACCACTTTCCTAGAATCAGATCCAGAAAAAACAAATCTACTTTAAAATTTATCATTTAAAAATTTTGCTAACAACTGTTTATAACATACTTCATATCTCACTGATTTGGAGACACTTTTTAAAACTCTTATTAAATTGTGAGAAAATATATGTAAGATTTACCATTTAAAATTAATGTATGTATATAGCTGTTTTGTCTGCATGCACGTCCACAAACCACATGCACATCCAGTGCTCATGGAAGCCAGTAGGGGATATTGGATCTTTAGGGCTGGAGTTACAAAAGGCTGTGAGCCACCATGTGGGTGCTGGGAATCAAACCCAAGTCCTCTGGAAGAACCGCCAGTGCTCTTAACTACTGAGCCATTTCCAACTCAAGGTTTACTATTCTTTAAGTGGACAGTTCAGTGGCATAAAGTACAGGTGCAATGGCCAACACCTTCCATCCTTATAATGTTAATGCAAAACTGAAGCTCTGCACTGTTCGCCAATAACAGGCCACTCCTTTCTCTCCCCAACCCTGGCCACCGCCAGCTTTGTCTCTGAGAGCGGGCACTGTAGTTATCGCACAGAAGTGAAGCCATGCTCTGTATATTTTTATGAATAACTTAGTTTATTTAGCAGTTCTTAAGGTCCATTATATTGAAGAATGTGCCAAAATTTCTTTCCATTTGTGCATAACACTGGTAAAAACATGGGTATACAGATATCTCTTCAAGTCCCAGCCTTCAATTTGGGGGAAAGACTCAGATGCAGTATTGCTGGCATCATATTAGTAATCTTCTATTTACTTTTCTGAGGCTACATACTTTACATCACCACTAATAGTGAATCAGGGTTACCATTTCTATAAATATCACCAACACTTATTATTTGTTGTTGTTTTTAATAAGAGTAGCTCATTGTCATTTAGATTTGTTTTCCTAATGATTAGTAATGATGAGCATTTCTCTGTGCTTTACTAGGTTTTTGGAATTAAGCTACCTATTACAAACTACAGTAGTACCTTTTTATTGTAGAACATAAAACAATGATGAAACACATTGGTATCTTAAGATTTAACAAAGACTAAAAAAAGATTCTCCTTATTTGTTTATATATTTTAAAACATTGATTTTTTTTGTAATAGGAAGAAAGTACTAAAATAAAAAAAATAGCCTTTTGGTATTGATTTCCTAACAGTCTACTTAACATCACAAAAAGTCTGGCGACTACACTACTGTCAACTGACAGAGACAAGATAAGACAGGAAGCTACCTGAACAAAGGCACTTGAGAGAGAGGGGGAAAAGAGAGAGAGAGAGAGAGAGGGAGAGAGAGAGAAAGGGGGTAGAAGGAGGGAGAAAAGCAAGAAGCAAAGGAAGAAAGGAAGAACTAAAACAGCTGATGCTACACTGAAGGCTGTTCTCAGCCTGTAACTCTTTAATTGGTAGAGCACATTTCCCTCAGCTAAAGCCCACTTTTCAAAAGGCCATCTCACCTACAGTGAGACTGGCATCTAATTAAGTATCACTGAGAGCATATTAGTAAGACCTGTTTTATTTGGGCAATGTAGATAGTTTATAATGATAACAGTTATGCACATAAACTGTGGAGAACTATTAGAAAAATAAATATACTCTTTCTACAAATGTACTGAGTTTTAAACAGTATTTGTTAAAATATAGGCTAAAAGAACAACGGATACAATACACATGCAAACAGAAAATGACTAGGAAGAAGGGTGGCACATTTTGTACCCTTCCTACAGTGTACTCTGAAGACATGGGAGAAATAAACATTAGTTTAAACAGTCTTCCCCCGCTTTTGTTCTTTGTACTGAGAATCAGACAACATGGGTGTCGGGTATGGAGTAGACCAGCCAGTTTGCCAGAGTTGAATATACACAGGGAAAACCTTTGTCTCCTGTACATACATGTAAACATAAACACAGTGGCTGTACATTCTGACTGATGTGGATTTCCTTCTGTATATGTGTTCCTTTTACTGGTTGACAAATAAAGTTGTTTTAGCCAATGGTTTGGCAGAGTACGGCCAAGTGGGAAATTGAACAGAGATATATAGAGAGAGTAAACACAGTCAAAGAGACGCCATGTAGCTGCAGAAGGAGAAGGATGCCAGACCCTTACCGATAAATCACGAGCCTCATGGTAAAATATAAAATAATAGAAATGGGTTAATTTAAGATGTAAGAGCTAGCTAGAAATATACCTGAGTCATCAGCCAAACAGTGTTGTAATTAATATAGTTTCTGTGTGATTATTCGGGTCTGGGCAGCTGGGAACGAAAGAGCAGTCTCCGTTTACATTCTGACTAGAGAAATGTGATGAATCAGAAAGGTGGAGTCAGGATGGGGAAAGAAACCATCACTAGATGTGACCCTCTAGAATGTGCACACAAGAAGTCATACTATTTTCCAAGTTCTTCTTAGTGACACAACAACTGCCTCTTTAATCCTGAGACTCTCCCAGCACAGCAAAGTACAGGGTACAAGAGGCAGGAGGACCAGAGCAGGTGGAATAAGGAGTTTGCAAGAGCAAATAAGACAGAAGCAAAGCTGTGGCACTAGCCTAGGACACATAGCGTCAGCAGGTTTCTCTTGGAGACATGGTCTCTGGCTAATAACCAACAGCAAAGCCGTAAAGGCAGCTCAGCTGAAGGACACAGATAATACATCACCACATCACCATAGTAATCGAGGCTGGGGACAGTGGGGTTAGAATTCCAGTATTAGGTAAGGGTTAAAGTGACAACAGCGGGGATTAACTACACCCACTCCCACCCTTTTGGCTATCCTGGTACTTCTAGAAATACCAAACAGCTTTGAAAACTGGATGCACTGGGGACTCAAGTGCTCACATGTCTGAAGAAGGATGCCAGGCTACTTATTTACAAACAGCCAGCAGCCTAAACACTGTCAGCCTATTCATCGTTGGTGTGATAAAGAACATAAAATAAAAACAAAGGCCCAACATTAAAATTCTCTTCTCTTAAGCACAACACCCCCAGCTTATCTTAATTACACTTGAGATAATGAAACATCCAATCTGTGTACCAATCAGGGATGAATAGCCACCCACGTGCCCACCGGTGGCCTACTGGGTTTATAGCAGAGTCTGAACTACTGAACTAGATTAAATAAAGAATGGTGACTAAAGACAAATCAACAGAGCAAATAAAAACCTAGAGAAAAGGGTAACAAGGGTCTGAGGTAAGGTGGGAAGTAGACAGGAGAGAGTATGGGGTAAGTTGAAATGTGAAGACCTGAAAATCAAAAGGAAAGTAAGACCAACCACAGAAAAAGAAAAAGAAAAAGAAAAAAAAACCAAAGCAGTGGAGGAAACTATTCAAATTAAATTTGAATCACTATTATTGTTATGTGTGCAAAGCATTACCTGTAGAATGCAGTAAAGATAAGAAGG
The DNA here is from genome assembly GCA_004026605.1 of Ondatra zibethicus. Lineage (NCBI taxonomy): Eukaryota > Metazoa > Chordata > Mammalia > Rodentia > Cricetidae > Ondatra > Ondatra zibethicus. The sequence continues at coordinate 114,242 of PVIU01003533.1, read as the reverse complement.
CAGGTATCAAACTGGATGACTGAATTAAGAAAAGGCTGGGAGTTCCTCACCCATTTTACTAAAAGGAAGGGCGCAATAGCTTTGGCTTCATATCTGATAATTACCGAGCTGTTGCAGCTTTTAGAAACACTGCATGTGCTCTGAGAGTGTCATTTTGGCTCACTGAAATGCACCAAACAGGAGTAACAAGGACACATTTGTGGTTTTCAAGCCTGTTTTCTTGGTATTTCAGTGGGACATTGGCAAGTTATTCAGATATGAAACTGCCACCAAAATGCCAGGAAGCTGCTGATTTTTTAAATCATTTTTTATTGAAAATGATTTTTGCTCAGCAACAACCTTCTAGGGTCCAGCCAAGTCAGAGGTGTCCTCTCAGGCTGGCTCCCAACACTGGAATGTCTCCCTCATAAAAACATATGCATACATTTTGCACTGTGGCGTGTCACCTAAATGTTTTGGCTGGCTGCACATTTAGTCTCAGTATGGCACAACATTTAGAGACTGCCAATTTCAGAAACACATTCTCAGGGTAAATGAATTAATATGGTTTGGAGGCATTCAAGAATCCTAATTTAATTTCATTGGTTTTTTACAGCAGGACAATCAATTTTGGTGAGAAATTCAAGAGTGTGAACATTTTTAAATGTCTTCAAATATAAATGAAATAAGTTTCCCTATTTCCAAGACTAAGTACTGCTTCCAACAATGTAATTAATGAAATTTAGAATTTTCTTATTGGTCACTTGCCGCTTTTGGAACATTTCTTGCACAACAGAAAAGGCAAGACTCCTGTGAGCTTGTTGAGGATGCTCCCCTTTGGAGAGGGCTCTAACACAGCATACTGAGTAGGAACATTTCTTACTTTTTGGTTTTCAAATGACACAAATAATACACAAACACATTCACTTGATGTCCGGGCTAAATAAACAATGAGACAGAGAAAAGGCGCTCCTCGTCTGATTCCCTTAACAGAGAGGCACAACAGGCAGACTGACAGGCGCTTCCAAGAGAAGCCACCTTCTCAGAGTCAGGTCAAACTTGACAGCTAACCTGTTTTCCTTCCTCCCTAAAGACCTCTCAGGAGTTTCAAAACTGAACTGGGATGCTACTGAAAGGCTGTAATCCTTGTCAGAAACAAAGGAGATAACTCTCGTTAGTAAAGGATATGACCCTATGGGCACCATGCAGGAAGGCTTTTGCAAAATACGCACATTTATCTATCCTACTGTATCTTGGGAATCTCACCTAACAATTATTATATGTTCCCAGAATGAAAGCATCCAGAAACACCTGTTGAGAGCATTTTGCAGGGGTGGAGGTAGGCTAGAATGTACAATGGCTACTCTGGCTGATATATTTGCTATCATTTAATGTATCAAATATATTTTAAAAGCATTTGAGAAAATGTTAGCATGGTGATATTGGGCTAGCAAGATAGCTCAGTGGGTAAAGGTGCTTGCTGCCAACCTGGAAACCCAAGTTTGACCCCAAAACCCACATGGTAAAGGGAAATAATCAACCTGCAAAAGTTGTCTTTTGACTTCCACATGTCCCCCCCCCCCAACTAAAAAGAAATGACAGCATAAAACAAAATTAAAAAAAAAAAGATGTTGCCATCATGCTGTGACAAAGAAAGCATGGACCTGCACTCCACTGGTGAGCACTGTCACTCAGGCATCTGCACTTTTAGTAGTTTTCTTACCCTCTTCCGGGACTCTTCAATGGCCGATAACAGGGCATTATCTTTCTCATTCTTCAGGAAGCCCTAGGAAAGGAGGTAAAATGACACAACCGAGGTTACCTTCAAATAGCAGAATACACTGCAGAACAAAGATCATCAGAAGAATCTGACACGGTGTGCACGTCTATAATTTCTACCTCCAAGGAGGCAGGGACAGGAATATCAGTTCAAGGGCATTCTCAGCAACACAGGAAGTTCTAGGTCAAACTGGGAGACTAGGAACCATGTACTCCCTGCCAAAGCCCAGTGCCTCCATTTACTATCATTTACTAATTTAGCAAAACTTAAATCTCGGTTGACTTATGTGTAATAATGAGATAATATAATCAAGTACTTGGCCTCGAGGCTCAATACACAGCTCTATCATTAATACTGATTAAGTCTAGATATGTTGGTGGCATTAAGAAAAGGTAGCCAGGAAGACTTCCTTGTTCTTGCTCTGTCCTTACTTGCCTGAGATGAGGCCAGGTGAGGGAGGCAATAAGAGATTGCAACAATAGCCACAAATGCATGTAGGCAGACTTGAGGTCAACACCCCACCTTTTACACAAAGGGAAAACTTCTTTTCTATGGCTTGGAGCTCAGGGACCAAATATGAACAAGAAAAACTAGTATTAGTATTACATATTCTGGTGTTGAGATCAAAGTTTTAGCTGTAATATGGAAGACTCCAAGTTAAGATCCACCCCAGATCACCTACAATCTGTAAGGCACAGTTCCTGTATGGCAAAGTCCACTATTCATGCATTTGTACGTGTCTAGAATGACCTGCTTTCCTTGTAATGCTTCTGTTACGCTTTTTTAAAATAGGAATTTGAGGAACTGTAATAGAAAGAATTATCCAAAAGCTTTTAAATGACAAGCTCAATTTAAAGGTATTTGATGATTTTCCACACATTAGTTTTGATTCCTTACATTTTAACAACTGTAGTTTTATTACACTCTCTCCAAATGGTGCTAGTTCTTAAGCTTCTGGTTAACAAATGTGGATGGAGGGCAATATAGGACTATAATTTGGGTAAGATATTATTAATGTTCACAAATTCCCAAGAGTTCTATCTACTGGCCCATGATTCCCCTATACCTGTGCTCACACTTCAAACTACATGATGCACTGGGATGGACAAATAGCAGCAAGAACCCAGCAAACAGTCCTTCAGAAAGACCATCCCGGGCAGCTCTGAGGACTCAATGCAGACTGCTATCTATACTGATAACAGGGCTGTGGGTAAGGGTAGGGAGAGGCTTCAGTCCCCTTTTTAAAATGTAATGGACTCCATGTATAAGAAAGGGGAGTACAAGACATAATTATAATACATACATACACTGTCCATGGGGAAAAAGTCAGTAAACTTTTATTACGAATTCTCTGTTTTTGAGACAGGGTCAACTGTGTTGCCTCCAACTCATTGTCTTTCTTTTAAGGGCTTCAATAGCCAGAGCTAAATTAAAGGTGTACAGTATTACCATTTATAAACAAAACTATACATTATTGTGGGTTGATATTACAAACAATAGGTAGGCAGGGACCATGTTCTGTTACAAGAGAAAGCTGTGTGAACAAAGCAGGGGTGGGAGGAGAAGCTGCTATTTGTCAAGGCTTAGCTTAATTTTCTGTTTTAGCTGAGGCAAAGGGCAATATGTATGTTGAGTCTGATATTCTGTGTTCCGTCTCTGCTTCTCTGATCATCCCAAGTCAAGTGATCAGCACTTAACTGCTTGTAACTCTGCTTACACTCAGACTTCTCTTACATACATACGTAATAACAAATGCAAAGCAAAATACTTCTCAGCGTGAAACAGCCCTCAATTTCTAAGAAATGAAATTTGAAGAAGACATCCCTCTGTCTCTCTCTCACACACACATACCCCAGCAATAACAGGCAGACAAAAAGAGCCATGAATTTAAGAAAAATTAGGGATGGAGCTTTTACATAGGAGAGGCTGGAGGGAGGAAAAGGGAAGGGGGTAAATGATGTAATCATATTATAATTTCAAAGATAAAAGATTATTATAGAAAAAAGAAAATAATGAAAGACATCATTTGGGGTCAGAGCAAGCTACTTGTCTTTTAAAAGCTATGTTTTTAAATATCAACAAATTAACTAAAGTATTTGTGCATGAGACTCAGATTTCAGATATGACCCACATATGAACAAAGACCACACCTTTATGTACCTCAGAAACTGCCTGTTCTCTGTGATGTACACAGCCCACGACACAACCGTCCCTCAGAATGCTAGAAGACTGGTTCCAGACCCTTTCCCAAGATACCAGAGTATTTACATGTAACCTATACACAATTTAAAGCATAGGTTATTAACACAACATAAATGCTGTATGAATAGTTTATATACCATATTACTTAGGCGAAAATGACAAGAAAATCTGTATATATTCAATATCCCTACCCCTAACAGGTCCTTCCATTTCTCTCTCCCAGCTGCCCTCAACTTCCAATTTTCCTGCTTCAGCCTGTCAAGCTAGTGCCACAAGTATTACAAGTCTGAACCACCATATTGTGCAAGTCAGACAAAATGCTTATTCTAGAAAGCTTGGTTTGGTTATATATATATAGGGCCAATTATATTTATTCTGATCTTTGATTTTTATCCTTTATTCCTTTCTAAAAGGAAACATTAGAATAGGTTATACATATTATATTTTAAAAAACTACACATTAGCAGCCTATCTTTTGAAAAGAATCTTTAAAAAATTAACAAGTACAGAGTAGTGATGGGGGTCTTGTGCCATCTAGTGGTGATTAATTTCTACTAAAGAACACATCTCTTAAGGAAAAAAAAATGAAAAATGAAAAAGACATTCTAAAGACACAGTTTCTCTCCCTTTGGCTATCAAACTATTGAGACAATAGACTCTGCCACCCCACCCTCACAAGAGATTCAAATTTCTCCAGCTATCTCATGATGGGAGAAAACGGGCTGAAGCCTAGTGCCAGTCAGAGGGGCAACCTGCCCCCAACACAGAGACTTTACACAGGTCCAACAACTTCTCAGACCACTATGCAGAACAGACTAGAGTCCAGACAGTGATGGGAGGGGCGCACCTGGAATAGCACTGCTTAGCTATGCACACATCTTGCTCTCTATTTAAACCTAAACCTCATGTCAGGACCTTGAAGATGGATTTGCTCCTCTCTGTTCCTCTCCCAGTGTGGCCAGATACTGAAAAAAATGGTTTTCTGCTCTTCACGCTTGTTTGGTTAACTAGCCTACAGAGGAGGGGTAGCCCAAACTAGGCACTGACTTTTAACAACTCTGGTGACAGTAACACAGGGCTGGAACTAGATGGGAACAACAATGTATCTTACCACGTAAATAAAATAATGAAGCAAAAATAAACATAAACATAAAAGTGGGAAAGAGACTCTTTGTCTTCCTCCTCTTCCTTCTCAGAAGCTGGGCAGGGCCAGGTATGGTAGCTCACCACTGTAATCCCAGCACTTGGGAGGACTGATGCAAATTCAAAGCCAATCTGAGCCTCAGAGTGAGACACTGTCTCAAAGCACCAAAACCCAAACATAACAGGAAAAAATAAATAAATAGCTGGACAGAAACATGATCTGCCTCCGCCTAGGTTTTCCAAGTTTCTTCCTTGACTTGTGATAAAGTTATGTTTTAAGTATAAATTACTATGCTTAAGGGATCTATAAAACAAAAATACCTCTAACCTGTAAGCCCCACTTGCCCAAGGACAGTTAACTTCCTGGAATGCTGGGAAACATTGCTCATGTAAGATAATAAACTACATGTTTTTGTTTCTGTAAACAAGCTTGGTTGCCAAAACTGCACAGGAAGTGCTTGATCACACATAGGCAGGAGTGGTACATGGGCAGGAAGTAGGTCAGGATGTAAGCTTGCCTCTGACTGGATAAAGATGGTTAATATATAGACTTGTGGGTCTTTATAAACCCCTGCCTAATATAATTCATTGCCATACTCTGGGAATCCCGGGTAAGGACCTGGCCAGTGTCCATTATCCTGATCAGTATTTAATAAAGCTTGTTTCAAATTTTTGATAGTGTTATTATTCTCGCCTGGTGGGATTAGCCAGACTTTGTCTATGTGCTTCTTTTCTTTCTGGATTCTGTGAGACTCTCCTCAACCCCACCGTCCTCATCCTGGAGAAGTGCTTCTCTCATTTATCTAAAAGTGGGGAAGGCCTCTGAGCAGAGAAGGCACATCAGCTCCCTCCCACTCAGAGTAATAGGCCTACTCCTAACTTTTCCATTTGCTCCTCTTTCCAGGGTCCAGGAACAGACACTGTACTGGCTTTTGGAATGGGTTTTGGTTTCCAGTTTTCTGTAACACAGAATAGTTCCCATTCAGAAAGGACTTAGGCCATCCAAAGATGGGGCCAATCCTTTAAAAATAAAGAAGCCAAATACCACCACTCCACCCCCAGACTCCTCCCACCATATTTACAACTGAGAAACTGAAATTTCAATATTTACCTCAGCAAGAATCCCCAATTAGGAAGAAGCGCAGGAAGAATTCAGTCTGGACTTCTAGAAGTTCTAATGAAAATTAAAATCTCATTCCCTCTTTAAAAGGGTGGAGCCCCAAAGAAGGCAAAATATCCTTAATACATCTGTCCTTTCCTGTTGGGGGCTGCAGACCTCGGGCCCCTTGACTTTCTTTACCTGCCTCAGACCCTGGAGTGAACTGAGCAAAACAACTTGTTTATCTGTGCCTGCAGCTGCTCTGAGCATGAGATCCTGATGGCAGGGGAGAGGGCTCTGGTGCCTGCAGCTGAAAGATCCCGAGAGCTGGGGTGTGGCTATCAGTTAAGGATCCATATATAAGCTTCCCTGGAGTACAATAAACTTGGCATTCTTGTATCAAGGATGACCCGTGTCCCCGTGTTTGTCTGTGTGCGTATGTTTTTAAGTCTCCAGCTTAGTTCCTGGATCGGGTACAGGCACTACACTTTCCCATGAGGTTGGGGCCCAGAGAGTCCTACTCTATAAGACAGTTTTACAAAATAACGGGGCCAGCAGAGTCCAGCTCTACTGACTTCCTGCCAAGGTTCAGGTCAGTTGCCTCGATATAGTCAAAAGACTTAGAAAATTATTAGCCTAAGAAGTATGGAACGAGTTCAGATATGTACTGTTGAGATCATGTTCTTTATTCTTCTATTCCTGTTCTTTTCTCATTCTGCAAAGCTTTCAGTTTATAGACACACACAAAACAAAGGCAGTTTCTCTCGGGGTCATAAGGGAAATGAGCACTGTCCTGGGAATAATTAAGGAAGAATTTTTTAAAATTTATTTTTAGAAAAATTATGTTAAGTAGCCCAGTGGACCTTAAACTCAAGATCCTCCTAGCTCTGCTGGGATTGGAGGTGTGTGCTACCACACCTGGCCCTCAAACAGCATTTTAAATTAAACAAAATGGATGGGCACTGTTTTGTGAAACTTTTGTTCCAACTATGTATATTTATGCGACAAGTGAGGCTCTGAGCTTGATCTCCAGGGGCAGGAAAGAAAGGTGTTAGTTTTAACTATATCCATTTACTAGTTGTCCTGGACAGTTTTATGTCAACTCAGCACAAGCTAAAGTCACCTGAAAAGAGGGAAGCACAATTAAGAAAATGTCTCCAACATACCCCGAACTGGTCATGGCAATCTCCTGGGACCAGGCAACACTTCCCGTGGAGGGACTGGAACACCAACCCAGCCACATAACCTTTGACCTACAGTCTGTCCTCCTATGGGATGTGCTGGGGTAAGGGTGGTGCAGGGATTGTGGGAGTGGCCAACTAATGACTGGTCCAGCCCAAGACCCATGCCATGAGAATGAGCCCACCCCTGACACTGCCTGGAGTATCACTACCAGGACCCAGAGAATGGATGGTCTGGAGACCAAGGATAGAACCAAAAACTATTGGAGGAAAAAAAAACAACAATGCAATGATGCCTAAGGATATTCTACTATACTGAATATCAGGTGCCTATCCTGATTGTCATCAGAGAGGCTTCATCCAGTGACTGATGCAAACAAATGCAGAGACCCACAGGTGGACAGAGAGGCTAAGCTCAGAGAGAGGGAAGAATTGTAGGAGCCAGAGGAGTCAAGGACATCACAAGAAAACCCACAGAATCAATTAACTGTGCTCACAGGGGCTCACGGAGACTGAACAGACAACCAGGGAGCCCGCATGGGGCTGACCTAGGCATTCTACATAATGTTACCGTTGTTCAGCTTGCTCTACTTGTGAGACTCCTAACAGTGGGAGCGAGAGCTGTCCCTAACACTTTGGCTGGCTTTTGGGACCCTACTCCCCATACTGGGTCGCTTTGCCCAGCCTTAATACATGGGGCAGTGCTTAGTCTTACTGCAACTTGATATGCCGTGTTTTGTTAATATCCATGAGAGGCCTGTCCCTTTCTGAACAGAACTGGAGGAGGAATGGTTTAGGGGAGGGAATGGAAGGAAAGGAGGGAGGGTAAAACAGTTTATTTTACATTTATTTATGTAAAATAAATAATTTAATAGTTTAAAAATGTCTCTATAAGATCAGCTGTAGGAAATACTGTAGGGCATTTTCATAATTAGTGATTAATATGGAAGGACCCCGCCCACTGTGGGTGGTGTCATCCCTGGGCTGGTGGTTCTGAGTACTATAAGAAAGTAGGCTGAGCAAGTCATGAGAAGCCAGCTAGTAAGCAGCACCCCTCTGCATCAGCTTCTGCCTCCAGGTTCCTGTCCTGTTTGAGTTCTGTCTTGACTTCCTTTGATGATGAACTGTGATGAAGCTGAAGTGTAAGTTGAAAAAACCCTTTCCTCCCCAAGTTGTTCTGGTCATGGTGTTCCATCACAGCAATAGTCACCCTGCCTAAGACACTGGGATATATGTATGAAATGGACTATAATGTAAAATACATCTCTTACTATGGGTCACAGAGTATTGTAGTAGTGGTCAGAGCCACAACAACCCAAACAGTGCTACTGCTGTGGAACAACAAGTATCACACATCTGCTCCAGCTACAGTATCTCCTGACCCCATTCCATTGTTAAAAAATACTTTATGAGCATGAGATATGCACACTTGTTGCCCATGGAGAGCGCTCCTCTGAAACTGGAGTTGTCACCATATAGGTGCTGAAAACTGAGCCCAAGTCTTCTGTAAGAGCAGCAAGTGCTCTTAACTGCTGTGTCATCTCTCCACTCCATCTGTGATGGAGGATGCCTTGTGATGTACCCAATGAAGAACAACTCAGACCAGAATCCCAAGGTTAGGTCCATTCTTCTACCAATACTGTAATATTTGAGGGACCCGGTGGCCAAAGTGAATCCTAAAAGCTACAGCCCAGGAAGATAAACCTTATTTTAATCACTACAGACTCTGGGGTTCATAAGATCCCAAGAGGCAGGCAAACTTATGTCTATTTCGCCAAATGGCCAAATTTTCTTAGCTTATCTACTTTCTGACAGTGAGAACCTTAGGAGAAATGAATCTCTTCAGTTGAGGAGCTAGCTAGTGAAGGTGCTTGCTGTGAAAAACCTGAAGACCTGAGCTCAGACCCTCAGAACCCATGTGTATACACCCCACACAATCTTTTAAAAAAAGAATCTCTAGGGGCTGGAGAAATGGCTCAGTGGTTAAGAGCACTGCCTGCTCTTCCGAAAGGTCCTGAGTTCAATTCCCAGCAGCCACATGGTGGTTCACAACCACCTGAAATGAGATCTGGTGCCCTCTTCTGGCCTACAGGCATACATGCAGGCAGACCACTGTATACTCAATAAATAAATCTTTAAAAAAAAATCTCTAACGAGAAAAATTTTCATGTTCAGTTTAGTCAGAAAAGAAAAATGGCATTAAAAAGAGAAAGAAAAAATTTAAAAAGGTGGGTGGTGATGGTGCACACCTTTAATTCCAGCACATGGGAGGGAGAAGCAGGTGGATCTCTGTGAGTTTGAGGCCAGCCTGGTCTACAGAACAAGTTCTAGAACAGCTAAGGCTACATAAAGAAACCACATCTTGAAAAACTAAACCAAACCAACCCCCACACACAAAATTGCACTGGTTCTTTTAGAGATTTTACTCATATCTACACAAATAAATGATCTGTTGGCCACTTACATAAACAGTTAGACTTGAAGAGCATATAAAGTTCCTCACTGCTGTTCGCACATATGCACACACATAGTACACACACACATCCGGAAGCTGACTGAACAAAGCAATAGCCATATTTTATATGGCCCTCAAAACACAAAACACTGTTCCCTATCTCTCTCCTTCACAGATTAGCCAGCAACCCATGCTGTCAAAACTGAGAGTGGGGCACTGCGGCAGGTGGGACATTTATGAAAAGGTATCGGACACAATGCAAAACTGTGTAGTGGGTTCTACAAAATCTGTATGTTCCCTCTCACTTAATATGTATGATATATACAAATTAATAAGAAATCTGTAATCAATATTCAAAATCAAATACTTAAATTCTTCATTTCACATTTACTTATTTGAGGCAGGGGACATGTATGCCATGGCACACGTAGAGGTCAGAGGGCAATCTGTGGAGCTGGTCCTCTCCTTCTACCACATAGGTTCCAGAGACTAAGCTCAAGTCATTAAACTTGGCAACAAATGCTTTTACCTGCTGAGTCATCTTCCCAGCCACAAATCAAAATATTAACACAAAGTCAACAGTGGTATTAGGAATGAATGCTGTGACTGAACGAACTATCGAGACACAAAGGTATAAAGACAAAATAAGCAAGGAGGCTGGGCATGGTTGTGTACATCTTTAATCCCAACACTTGGGAGGCAGTTTGAGGCCAGCCTGATCTACACAGAGACAGTCAGGGCTGCATATTGAGATCCTGTCTTCAAGGTGGCAGGAGACAGGGGATATAAATAAACTTTTAAAAACAGAATAATTCTTCTTTTAAGATGAAACAAGAAATATAGTGAGCATGGCTAAAGACTCTTTAGAACTTTGGTTAGTGCTACAGAAACATCTGGATCCAACAAAAAGCATGAGACATTTTCCCCATTTATGTTGGAAGAGACAACACACTACAAACAATGACTGCTGAGAGAGGGAAAATCAGTCATTTTGTCCAGAGATCAGCCCCCTGGGATTTTTTTTTTGATTCAAAAATCATAATTCAAACTGGTTTATAAAACAGTCTTCTAATTTTCACAGGAAAAAGAACTCAGTGTCCATAAGGAAGTTCTAATAAATGGAAGAATGCTCAGCACTGGGCAGTACTTCTCTCAGACCAGCAAAGGGGCGTAGAGGCAACATTTTGGCCATGGTGTGTTGACCTGCCTGGTCTCTTCAAAAACGTGCCAGTATTAGTCCATCTGTACCACTGCCTTCTAAGAAGGCCCACAGTAAGTAAGGCCCACAGTGCATTACTGAAAGCCCTTATACTTTGTGCATATTTCCTCCCTACTACCCATTTGTATGCTCCCCCAAAGAAAAAACAAACAAACAAAACCCCAGAACAAAAACCCATCTTATAAGACTTCAGAGGCAGAGGTAGGCAGATCTCAGTGAGTTCGAAGTCAGCCTGGTCTACAAAGCAAGTTCCAGGACAGTTAAGTTTACACAGAGAAACCCTGTATCAAACGCTGCGCCCCCCCCCCCCGGCAAAAAAAAAAAAATCAAAAAACAAAAACCAAGAAAGACTTCAGAGGCAAGTAAAGATGTGAGCAAAAGAGCAGCACGGTGGTGTGGTCTAGGCTACAGAGATGTAGCCTACACCAAAAAACAATGTGGGTACACAGCGGGGCGCTGGTGGTGCATGCCTTTAATTCAGCACTTGGGAGGCACAGGCAGGTAGATCTCTGTGAGTTCAAGGCCAGTCTGGTCTACAAAAGCTAGTTCTAGGAGAGGTACCACAGCTATAGAGAAACCCTGTCACAAAAAAACCACGACTACCACCACCACCAACAAAAAAAAAAATCAATGTGGGCACAAAGTACTAGGTCCCTCTTCCCAGCTCTACACCTAGGTGTCAGACTGAGGATGGTTAGCACATGGAGTTGCTACCTTGAGGAATATCATGACAGGGGCTGCAACCCAGTGAGGGCTACTTAAATCATAGGCTACTGGTGCTATAATAAAGCCAGTTCTGCCCCTTTTAAGGGTACTGGGGCATTCTTATTTCCTGCCTACCAGCCATTCTAGATATTCAAGAAAGAGAAACAGTTCACACATCTCAGCTATTGAAAGGCTTTGGAGCCATCATACAGAGGGTACAAGGATGACATCATATAAATGAGTACAATACTTAGCAATTACCTTGACATTGGTGGCAATAATAATAATAATAATAATAATAATAATAATAATAATAATAATAATAATAATAATGCTTTTCTGGAGATTCCTCTTTCCTCCAAATCCCAAAGTTCTGCCATCCCCTTCAGGCCTGTGTAAGGGGCTGGAACAACTTCATCAGTACTGCTATCACACTTAAAAACTATGCCCAGGCCTGCACCCAGTTGAGAGGGAATATGATGTACACATGATGTGCCTGATTGTGGTAGCAGAGCCTCTGCTGGCCATCCTCTTTCCCCTTTTGCTGGGAGAAATGAAGATATCACAGCGGAAGACATCAACCTCAAGGTAAGGAAGGGGGCCGGCCAGCTGCTCCAACACTGAGGTAGCACCAAAGAAAAAATACAATTGTGAGCACTTCCTCTCCTTCATCCAATTGCCCCCTAAAGTCAGAACATTGCTAGGGCTAACCTGTGGAGACTCAAGAAAGTGAAGCATTCTGCAGAAAGAACTTTTTCAATCTAGCTTTGCAAATGGAATGAATATTAATAGTTCACTGTATGCCTGGCTTCAAAGAACAGCAGGAGAGCCCTCAGCCAAAGACATGAATAGATCTAAAATCTGAACCCATGGTCACTTTAGGGGAGGAACAAGGTGGGTGCATTAGGGGATTTTAAAAAAAAAAACATTTCAAGTCCATCTTGGACTTCAGATTCTAAACCTGTCCTTACATCAATAATGGCCTCGCTTATAAGCATGCCTTTCCATGGCCCTCAAAACCCTCTGGAAGAACCTACAGAAGTAATCTCTACTAGTAACAAGAAACAGGGCTAGGAGTAGGTTTCTGAGCTTTATCAATCTTGTGCCTTCTACTTTTTTGGGGTGGGGGGAGCAGGTGTTAGGCACTGAGCCGGGGCTGAGGGTAGGAGTTCAGCAGAGGGTGTGTCTCAGTCAGCCAAGCGAGAGCCAGCAACTTGCTTTCCACAGCACGAGGGTGAAGTGTGAGCTCTGAGCAAGCAAAAGGACAAAGTTTACATGCCACAGTATACTAACTCCCTGCTGGTGCACAGTGCCAGTCATTACACCATAGTCAAACATCCTAGGTTCTCCTGCTTTGCAGCAGTGCTTTTGCTGATGACGTCTGAGCACCAGCCAGGATGACTGTCACAGAAAAGAGGCTCCTTCTTGCTCAAAAATTCATTTTTTAAACATGTGGAAACAACCATCAGAAGAGAGTTTCTCTGATTTCCAATTGTTTTAAGTGTAATTTGGTCAAGGCATTCCTTTGTTAAGAGTGCTTGGAGTTTCACTCTCTCCTAAATCTGTTTAAGGCTGGAAAGCTTTTGACTTTACTGTTAGAGTGGAGGAATACTGCAGAAAGTACCACTTAGTACTGTCGCCATAGATACAGTCAGCAGGTGTATATATAAGCAATGGGGAACATGGGGCAAGGCTATTTTTTCAAGTATAAACTGCCCCAAATGAAAGGCAGCTAAATGCCTTTACTCATTCCCTTCTTTGGCAGAAGTGGCAACCCTGAACAGACTCTCACAGCTGGAGTACAGGAGTCAGCTGCTGGGGATGCCTTCAGAGAGCACAGGTCTATCCTAGCTCTAGTGCCTTACTCTTCATGTTCAACCATCACTATGAGCCTAAGAGCTCTACTTGTGGGAAAGATCATATTTTTAAATGCGTGTTTACGAAAGACAAACTGATAAGTGCATATCAACTTCAACACAAACCCAGAAAGACTGCAAGCACACACAGCTCAGGAAGTCATTTCTGAAAACAGACACCTCTGTGAGTCAGGATGCTCCAGCACAGACAGACTGACTTTGCTGGAAGCTCAATCGACCAGCCAGTCAACAAAGAGAAAAAAAAATGGAATCAGATGCAGACAGCATGCAGATCAGGAGTTGGGTGCTGTGGATGTAGGACAGTATCAGCTGCTTCCCAGAGATCCATCCTCTGGTTCCCTGACCTTGAGAAAGTTATTTACTGCAGTAAACCTTACTTTTACTTAACCTGGATGAGCTGATTACGCTAGATAAACTCCATGGTCAGCTCCAAAAATTCCAAACCTGTAAGAGATGGGGATGGAAAAAGCAGCATTGTCATCGCCACTCTGACCACACTTCCCCTGCAGAATACGCTAGATTGGGAGTCACAGAAGAAACACTGTAAGCTTTGTTCTGAAAGCACTGGTGTATTTCATATGTAAAATAACAAAAGTCCATGAAAAACTAGAATAAGACAAAAAAATAAACATTCTCACAAGAATGATACGTACAGTTCTACATTTTCTAAAAATGTATCCATATGACAAGCAAGTTTATACACTTAAAAAAATGCATACCAGAGGTCATTCCAAAGTGTTAATACAATTTCTTAAAGGTGGTATGTGAAGTCTAGATACAAGTGCTAACAAGCCTTTAGTAAAATCTCCGAATTTCTCTCTCCTGGTAATAATAAGCATCCATGAGCTAGAAGCAGTGCTCCTAAGGATGTCTCCAGGACTAAGAAAATAACCGCCGTCCAGCTCTCTTCACAGTGCTCTAGGTGACGCCATTTTACTCCTTCCTCACTGCCATCTTAGTGCCACCAAATGCTTCCTCGCAGGCTGGCTGGCATGTCTGCTTGTCTGCACTACAGTACTGCCAGAGCAGTCAAAGGTGTGATAGGAATGTATTTTCTGTCATGGAAAGAACCAATCCGATTCTTCACTATAAGAAAAGGCTAAAATTTTGTGTGAAAATCCGAAAAGCTTCGAAACTGCAGAGAATCATAAATGCCCTACAAGTATCAAGAAGAGCCTCTTCTAGCAGCCAGACTTGAGCAGACCAGGATGGAAGCAAAGAAAATACAATGCACTAGACCTCTGCCACCTCCCATCTGATCTAAAAGGCACTTCGCATAGAGCTTTTTATAAAGTCTGTAACAGGAAAAAAAAAAAAGAGGATCTTCAACCAAATAGTACTTAAAATTTTTCAAAGAAAGGCTTTGTAAAGCTCCTTAAACCACCTACGCCACACATTCTATGTAAGTAAGGCTGCAGTTCTAATTCACTGCCCAAAGATACTTTCATTTCAATGTGTAATCCTTGTGGAAATCAAAGGGGAAGGGCCCTTTGCTTTCTAGTATATATATGAACAATTAATGCATTCAATGCAGGCTCCTTAGGATTGGAAAAAAACCACACTGATAGCCAGGCTTTCATAGGAGTTTTACAAGCACTGGGGACTTAAGAAAATCTCTCTAGGGCTCAGGGCTTACTGACTCTTCTATGTCAATGTAAAGTTGCTGTGAAGGAAAACTGATCTCTCCTGAGTCTCCAACATCTATTAAACAGAAATGGTACGTAGTGACCAGGACGAACGGCAACCCCAACAATCCACAGCAGGCAGCTTTCTAAGCATGCTACAAGCCAGAAGAATTATGTGAACTCAATTCTGTGAAGGATGAACTGAAACAGCCACACAGCCTGGTGACTCACTCTTCAAGCATAATTCAGGGCCAGACCTACTATACAGTCTTCAGGTTTAAAGAGAGAAACATTCTTCAGCCTTTAAAAATAAACACACAAGTCAAAGTTAAAATCCACACATCCCTCTCAGCAGCAGCATAACAAAACAAAGATCTGAATCAAGTCAAATCCAACTACATTTAAGAATCAAGGTTTATAAGCTTATAGCTGCAAAAATGAGGTTCATATGAGTAGTTTTGAAGCCACAATTATTAACTAAGCAAAAGCACTAGAATGGTCCCTATGGTCCCCATGAGTGAGAGGGAAAACCTCAATCTATTATTTTTTTGAGAACAAAATCCTGTTTTGTTAAAAACACTTTTTTATAACTTTTAATTATGCATTTATAAGTCATTATATATTTTAATAAAAAGCTCTAAAATTCAACCATCCTTTTCAGAAATAGAAAACGTCTTTTAAAGACAATAAAAGAAACTCTAAAAGTTACTGCTCTTTGCTTTTTTCCCCTCAAGAATCATTTCCATCTGTGATTAGCGATAAATTCACATTTACCATAATTAATGAATAACTACTTAAAGTCATTTACTAAAATCGCTCAGGAATCTCGCATTTTAAGATTATTGCTCATCTGATTTTTGACCAAGGATCTCTGCTACACTCTTCACACTGGCAGCATTAGCTTGAAAGTATATTTTGCCCATTCAACCGAAGACAAATTTCCAACCTTTTACAGCTACATGGAGAAATACCTACTATAGACAAAAGGATTCCATTTTCTTTCTGGAGTATTCTCCCTCTCCTAAAAACAACTCTTCTATATGGAATATGTTATGGTTGCCATTCTTTACAGTAACAAAGCTCCTGGGCCATAGCAGCTAATGCAAATGGAATGGCCCTGCAGTTGTCTTCAGAGTCCATCAGCTTGCCTCGCCCATGGTACAGCTAATTGTTAAAAATGGTGGATGAGACATTTTCCATACATTACATTAAAGAGCTCTGATGAAGGCACTGGCATCCACCCACTTCAAACAAAGGAAATAACGTGCAACTGCACCAAGGCACAGCTAACTGAGTCATTTCCCTGAACACAGGGTCAGTGTTAGAGGTTTCCTCCATCTTTTACAAAATGCAAACCACCACGGCTATTGTCTCATCTCAGAAATCAATTCTGTGCAGCGTTGCACCAGGTCAGAGTTTTAAAGAAATCTTAGTTGGTAACCAGACCCCCCAGGGCTGAGAGAAACCAAATTCTGACAGCTCCCTCCCTGAGCAGGTCTCTCCATTTCCCACTTGACAGCTTCCCCAGCTTCTATTGTTAGTAAAGGAAAGTCCCACCTCTGTAGGGGCCAAAGCCCTCTACCAGGTGAGCAATTTCCAAGTCCGAGCTTCAGAAAGAGCTCTAGCCCCTACCGCTCCCACAATAAAATAGTCTTGAGATAGATAAGGCATATATATCATCTTTTTGTTTTTTGATGGTTTTTAAGGCATGACAATGAACTGATTAAATGTTTAATTAAAAACAATTTACTTCTGATATTAATCAAGCTATTAAATGTTATCTGTAGAAACATTATTATCTTATTTTTCTCCAAGACAATGTTCATATAACTAGGAAGTTTTCATTTTATTTCTCTAAAAAAAAAAACCCTGAAATATATGCACAACATATGTAAAAAACCCATATTCTTCTCAGTTGAAGTTTAAGAAATTAAAAACAGTTTTCTTAATCTAAATTGCCAATAACTGATAATGATTAAGATTTATATATTAGAAGCTAATATTTAATTTTCTCATTTAAAAATCTTATGCTAAAACATGCCCTGTGAGATATTCCAAATATCTTTGACAGTAATTTTTTCTTAAACAGAATCATGTTACAGGATTCTTTAATACACGCACACGTTCCTCAATTCTAAAGGAACTGGTTTTATCAAAGAAAAGAAATTTTATCTTCATATTTTACATCATGCAAGAATTCTGTACTTTACCTGTCTCTTTTAAAAATCTTGAAGAAAGTCCACACTACTTGCTACTTAAAGATGAAATCCACAAATAAATAAATAAGCCAACTCTTTGAATCTTTAAGTGGACCTCTGCCCCACCCAATTTTTTTAAGAAAAATATTAAAATGACAAGGCACAAATCTGAGTGATTCTCAGAAGAATCAAACACTTTTTCTATCAAATGACTTAACGTTACCAAATTTATCTAAAAATTTCACACAAACCAAGATCTTATCTTTCAAAGACATTGCAACATGCTACCACTCTGTTAACAGGCACATTTATCTTAATATCTTTATGAAACAAGAAATCCTACCTGCCGCTCTCAAGCATGGAAGGAGCTGCAGCCCAGCTGATGCTGCCAGTCACTGCAGCTCTTCCATACCCTTCTAGTGCAGTGAACGCCGCCGGCCGGCACCAGTGCTTAAGGTTTCCCACCCTAAATTGCCTCAATTGAAGAGTCCGGTGGGAGGAGGAAAGAAGAAGGGGAAAAACCCAACCTCTCTGCAAGTGCTAATATGACTGGAGCTCTGGAGTCCAATTAGACAATGAGACTGTAGCACCCCCTTAGCAGGAGGGGCATGGCAGACCCCTGAGCAGAGCATCACCACCAGAAGTGTTCCACACGAATTCAGAGAAGTCAGCTATCAGTTTGCAAGCACAAACTGATGGGAGTAACAGTTTATAGGTTACAGAAGGGTATTTTATTGTTAACGGACTGTACCAAGTTAAGATTAAAGAGGGGGAGAGACAACATGTAGGCAAAGAATGCTATGATACTTTTTCCTCCAACCTAAGCCACTACAATTCCTCTGATGTGAATTTTTGATGACTTCCTACATCTTGCATGGTTAATAATCACTTCTCTGTCATGATCAGTTCAGGTGGAAAATACATTTGCTGCATTGTGATGCAGTGCTGTGGCCACAGATTGCAACACCAGTTGTGCAAAGCTGGTCCCTTAACTGAGCAGCAGGAATCTGCACATGTCATGATGCTAAAATAAATGGTAGTTAAAAGACTTTATACAGCAGCAGGCAGATTCTGCCATTTTAGTCTACGGGATATGTAGCTTCAACATGCAGGAATATCTCAGATCACTGTGCCCTTGTCAACTGCACTGCCCTTCAGAGAGAACAGTAGTTAAGAGATTATACTAAATAACTATTCGGGTTAATTATATCTTTGAAAAGAGCAGAGGTTATTTGCATTTCAGGAATATACAGCCAATGAAACTGTCAGTGACACAGGGAATGCAGGCCTTTTATTAACATATGTTCAGCTCAACTGTCACTTCTTAGTACAACATTTAGGGGAAAACATACGATGTGTATGTAATGAATGTTCCCATTTTACTGTAATGATTTTTAAGGTGCTTGTCAGAAAAGGGTATTTTTTCCTCCATATGTTTAACATATAACTTGAAAATTAAAGATAAAATACTAACGTTTCCCTCTCTAACAAAAGGAAATTCAACGCAGCAAATAAGTATGCAACTGCAGAAACGTTTTTGTATAACAGCAAAAATGAAATTGCCCACGACATCTTCCCCGGGTGGTTAAAGTCAGGTCAGTTAGGGAGAGGGCCATTGTTATGGCACAGGCTACAAAGAACTAAAAGACCATTCCCTCTTCAACGGGACATCACAGAGCTGAAGAATGCAATTTGTTGGCTGCAAACCCAACACCTATACTTGCAGAACCTGAGTGATATAGGACACTTGCCAATGTCATAATGTACTTTTACATAAATATTGATCTGGCTTTTTAGTATTCAGAGTTTGGCTACTTAAGGTTGTTTAATCTACCACCATCATTTATCTTTTAAGAAACAGAACCAGGTTACAGACTTTGGTGCTTTAAAGAAAAGCAATATAATTAACATTTCTTACATCAAAACTTCTGTCAAATACCCAAAATTGAGATGCTTCCGACATTTCTGTCTCATAAAAACAAATCAAAGCCCTCAACAAGAATAAACACAGGATCACACTACACACAGGGATTGGAACACTGAGTCAAACAATGAGAGAACCTACATTACTGACACAGAAAGCCCATGTTTGCCCATTTTTCTCTGCGACAGCAGCAAGTTCCTAACTTGGAGATGTATGCTGCTAACAAGCCTATAAAGCTGAAGAGCTTTTTAGTTTTCTTACCCTAACTTAAAATGAACTGCACTCACAGTGCTATTCAGTGGCACAGCAGAAGTCACAATAGTTGCTTCTAACATTCAACATTCAAGTTTTTGTTCCATACCCAATACAAGGTATTGCCAACAGCTCAGCATTGCACAGGGAGGACAGCAGGAGCATGTGTTGAGGGCAGCTTTGAAATTAACCAGGCTCAGCTTATGCTCCAATTACTGAACAAAAGACAATCCTGGGGGACCTCTCCCTGGACCAGTACAAGAAGCAAACTCATTTGTTTTTGATCAAATAAATACTGTATGGAGCATAGCAGACATGCAACAATAAGAATTCTGTCTGAGAATGGAGGTACAAGAAAAAAAGAAGAAGCCAAAGGCTCAAGTGTGGTAAAAGTCAAAATACCTCACTGATGTAGAATCTGAGGGTCATACACAGGGGAGTGAGAAAACCCTCTTTGTTTATGTAAAAGCGAATTCTCACTGCACTGAGTCTGTAAGACTTTTTTTTTATCCTTTACTAACCCAAAATATAAATTAAGAGGATATTTATTTGTGTCAGAGAAAATTCTAAAAGCAGCTCAGAGTCCTTTACCCCCAGTTCTATGACCATTTTTAAGGAAACCATGTAAGAAATTTGGCTCCAAGCCGCAGAACACTCCGGCAGAAAAGGCAGAGAACACAGAGGTGATAGCTAATCTTCCTTCACCTAGTGCCTGGATGTAGAGGTAGGAAAAACACTAGGAAGGTGCACTTACAAAAGAGGTGTCTCTACTTGTGTCACTAATCAAACACAAACGCACCCACTCTTAAATGTCTACAAGGCAATCCATTTTTCAATTTAGCCCTAGACACTAAAAACAAGCAAAACTGGGAATGTCGGTTCATATTTGTAATCCCAGTACTGGGGAAGCAGAAGCAGAAGGATTTCAAATCCAAAAGACAGTATGAGCTATATAGTGAGCTCAAAGTCAGTTTAGGCTATATAGTAGGACCCTATCTTAGAGGCTGGAAAGATGACTCAGTGGTTAAGAGCCCTTAATGCACTTCCAGAGGACCCAGTTCAGTTCCCAACCCACATCAGGCAAATCACAACTGTCTGTAACTCCAGTTCTAGGGGATCAGACACCCTCTAACCTCCATGTGTACCTGCACTCATGTGGTAGATCATGCAGGAACACACACACATATACACAAATAAAAATCAATAAACAAATCTTTTAAAAAAGATTACCTCAAGTAAATTAAAGAGGAAAAACTTACATGTCTAATAGTTATTAAAATGAAATATAAATGTAAATTTATAGAACAGAAAAAGAAAGCCACTGAAATTCTATAGTTCACATAGAATTATAGCTATTGTCAGATAAAATCACACTCATGTAAGCAACTGTAAAGTTCTACAAGTAAAATGACCACACATAGGAGACTAAGAAATCAAACTTTCACAATCTATAGGTGGGCTCTGTTTTGCCAAGTTCCCTGGGCTGCTGAGGAGATCAAGTAGTATTACTAGTGCGTTCATCCTATTGTGTTTGTTTGTTTTTTTAATGGCAAGGTCTCACTCATCATGAAGGCTAAGCTGACTACAATCACTATTTTCCTGCCTCAACTGTTCTGGATAGCTGAGATCCTTCCTTTCTTCTGAATATGCGCCTGCTCTCAAACGTGCAACAGCACCTGCTGCCCATGCTCCACTGATGGCAGTCATTTTGTCCACAGCACACCATGCCCTCCTGTGCAGGCTGAAACATCACTTCTACGTACCCTTCCTGGCTTTGGTCAGGTTGTGACCGCATATCCTTCTCTTTCACTTTCTGCAAGCTAAACCCATTTCATCTCTCAAGGTCCAGTCAGGTCCCAACTGCTCTAAGGAGTCTTCTCCAGCCTCCCCAGAACTCATCACTGCCTCCTTCACCTCAGAACTCTCAGGGCATCCCCACTCAGCTGGTCAGTTTGATCCTGATATAGGACCATTAGCCTTGTCTTTCTAGATAAAGACAGGGAGGTGGTTCTGGAAGGCAGTGCCTAGAACTTACAATAATTCTAATTATCTTTGGTAGCTACCATATGATTTTTATAAGTACTCAACAAAACCAGTCCAGTCCACTATGCCTCACCCAAGTAGAGACGCAGACAGATGACTGCTGAAAAGGGAAGTAGATAGTATTTTTGGTTGTTGTTGGTTCTTTCAAATTTCTTCAGCTTCCTGAGATAATTCCAGCCTTAGGTGATGAGGCTGATGCTGAGGTGGTTCTCAGCCAACATGCAGAAAGGCACCAGCCAAACTTCCTGTGACTAAGCATCGTTACCAACAGCACTCACTTCTCAGAGTCAGCTGCCTTCTCACAGCCAAGGAGGATGGAGGAAGAGGAGGCTCTCAACCAATGTCAGTGAGAAGGCACTCACGGCTCATCTATCCTTAAAATTCAGCTGAAAACCAACAGGAATCCTCAGTCACGACACACATTTTATCCAGAATACTGTATGAGGAACACTACTATATTGAATTAGTCAATTAAAAAGATGACTCGGTTATATCTTTATTGTTTAGTAAAACAAGTCAAGGTTCATTATCTCTTGTTCATATTCTGGCCAGTTGGCCCAGGGGCCAAGAAACATGGGAAGGAAAGATGAGCACTCCCTGCCAGGGGTGTTCCTGCCACCTGGAGGCAAGGTTCTTTCTGCCTTCTTCTGCTTTGAATATACACAGTAGTGGGGAGGAGAGTAACAGTGAGCTAGGATAGGATATGATATATGATACAATATGATATAATATATTCAAACCCCAACGGAAGGAATTTGAGAGGAAAACTGCAGCAGCTCCCTGGTAAAGGCAGTAACCAATGAGTTTAAATAGGATGAAGAAATATCCTCTACAAACATTCCAACAGGTACTCCACTACAGTTTGGGACAGATTCATTACGTAGTCCAGACTGGCCTCAAACTAGCACTGATGATCCTCCTGCTTCTGCCTTCTGGGTGCTCGGATTACAGACATTACTATAGCTTTAAGGAGTCTCCAGGGTTTCAGAAACTCAAAATAATAGCTCCTTTCTTGTCAGCCAACTGTTTTGTCTCTCTTTTTGTCTTTCTCTGTCTGTCTGTCTCTTTGCTCTCACATTAACAGACATTAGTATTGAGACATGGGACAGTCAGGCTGAGGTGGCACACTCTTTAATCCCAGCACTATGGAGGCAGAGGCAAGCAAATTTCTGAATTCAAGGCCAGCCTGGTCTACAGAACAAGTTCCAGGACAGCCAAGGTTGCACAGAGAAACCCTGTCTGGAAAAACAAACAAATGAGGGGGTGAGGGGGACAATAAAAGATAAAGTACACAAAGACTCACAAAATTCATAGCTATAAAACTTCTGAGAAAACTCATTTAGTTTGTGGGACAAGTTAAGGAAATGAGGTGCAGAAAACTGAGGTGGCCAGGGTCCTATAGTCAGTCACCTGGCCTGGGTTCTTATTTCAGTACAGGACTTGATGTTATTGTTCCTTGCTGAGCTCACTGTCCAGTGACAGTACACTGAGAGAAACAGCCAGGCACATGCCTGAGCCCCAGACTTCTGGGAATCTGACTGCCACATGGAGGACAATGGTGGTTTCAAAAGAAGGGCCTTTAGCTTGCTAACTTTTGTTGCCAGTGTTCTTTACACAACAGATGTGCTTCTGCCAGGTTGACTGCAAATAGAATCCTCTTAAAATCCATTTTACATTTAGTAGATAAGCTGTTATGTGAAGAAATACTAAAATGAAATATCCCAAGATTTGTCTTATAAATCCACATATGCAGAGTGTGGATTTGCTTATTAAAAATGTAGAACAGAGTATGCTATTACTATTATCTCAGAAGGGAGATAGATCTTGATTCCCATGTAAGCTTTTTTATTCTTTTTACTTTTAGGTTACTAGTAAAAACAAAAGACTATTTGATAGGGCATGGTGGCACACACCTTTAATACCAGCAACTGGGAGGCAGAAGTAGGTGAGCTCTATGAGTCTGAGTTCCAAGCCACCCAAATCTACATAGTGAAATTCTATCTGAAAAATTATAGATAAAAACAAACAAAGGGCTCTTTAATAAAAGAAAAGGATTACTAAATTTACCCAGTCCTCAACAATTTAAAAATGCAACAAAAAACTAATTCATTTTGGGGTCATAATTTCACATTCCTGCATACAAAATATACATTCTTAATTTTTTTTCTTGACCAGTGAGATGGCTCAGTGGGCAAAGGCACTTGTTGCCAAGATTGATGACCTGAGTCCCATCCCCAGAACCCACAAAATAGAAAAGAGAAACAATTCTGCAAGCTGTCATGTGTCCTACATATGTGCACTGTGGCAAACACACATGTGTACATATAGTTGTAAAAGTTACTCTATGAAGGAAACTTATACATGGGACTTTTATTTTTCATGCCTATTATAAAATTAATATCATTCCTTAAGTATTTAGTACCAAAATATAGCAAAATTATGCTCAAGGATGTAAGTCTTAAGAAAATAACCAGAAGCTGGGCGTGGTATGCCTTTGGTCCCAGAACTCAGAAGACAGAGGCAGGTGGATCTGAGTGAGGCCAGCCTGGTCTACAGAATGAGATCAAGAATATTCAGGCTACACAGAGAAACCCTGCCTCAAAAAAAAAAAAAAAAAAAAAAAAAAAAAAAAAAAAAAAAAAAAAAAAAAAAAAAAAAAAAAAAAAAAAAAAAAAAAAAAAAAAAAAAAAAAAAAAAAAAAAAAAAAAAAGAAAAGAAAAGAAAGAAAAAATAAAAAATAATCAGAGTAAAAACTGATGACCCAAGAGATAGTGGCTCTAGATCACACCCCTGGCCTGTCCTCATTTGTCACTTCAGAGCACCCTGTTTAGTCCTAGATGCTTTATGCTACCCTATAAAACACTCTCAGGTTCTCATCTCTAAATTAGGGACACTGGAGTCTGCAATTTTAAATCTTTTTTTTTTTTTAAATAGGATGATTTGGAAGTCTGTTTTCCCCGCACTGTTCTCTCCACTAGCTTAAAAGGCCACAATGCACATGGTTTTAAAAACAAGTATCTTGCTTTATCATCTTGCTTCTTCACACCAGTCCACAGCAAATAACCGAGGAGACAAAATATCTCCAGTTCTGTCACCTCACACACCTTCTCACTATTGGGCATTTCAAATAGCCAAATCCTGTCACAAACCCTAAAACACTGACAATGTAATGCGCACAGGGACTCGACATTCACTTCAAAAAGCATCCTTCTCGGGATGTGTGCTTAAGTAAGTCTCTGTCTGGCAAGATGGAGGACACTACAGCTGTGAACACCACACTGTATACTCATACTCTCTCAGACTACCATGCACCTTGGCAATGAGAGTACTCACATATGAACTCTGAAATTAAGCAACAGAGACATCTCACGAAACACATACTGAAGGTGGAGTTAGTTCCAAAGCAAACGGGATCTAGGTAACTACACACAAGTCATTTGCTCTATGCCCAGGTTTCCTTGTCAGTAAAGTGGGAACCTTCCCCGAGACCTATAGGACATAATTGGATTATTCCTCAAAGTAAAGTGAAGTCATTTTAAATGATTTCTAAAACATGGGCTGCACATTTAATACATTTTTCAAGTATGCAGACTGATTTAGACATTTCCAAGGAGATACTTTATTCTGCTCCTTTGCTTTCTCTCATGGCATCTGTTGTTAGTTGAAGTTAAGGAAAAGCAAAATCTAATGACATTAACGGTAAACCCAAGATCTCCAGCATTCAGTTAATTGCAGTGGGGGTGCAAAGGCAAACAGAATGAGGAAAGGAGGCAGGGAGAAATGCAAGGAAATCAAGTTAATGAATAAAAACAAGTCCATCTTTCATCTCTTCTGGCTCCTACTGATGGCAGACAGTCTATTTAATCTGCTGAGAGACCAGATTTAAGGCTTCCTTTGGCATAGTCCACCCATGAATTATTAATGCTTGCAGAAGCAATTGAACATCCGCTCACAGCATCAGAGAGGACAGTAATGATGAACAAAATGGGATTATTAATCCCACACTCTTTTCCTATGATGACTCCCTCTCCTTTTCACTTTCCTCTACACGATTAGAGTATAAATTCTGAGCCACAACCTCAATTTTATATTCAATATTCCCATAATGAAAAAATAATTGACAAATCTTAAGTCATAACAGGCATGTCAAGCATACATTTTCTTGACCACTGTGTCCTTGACGACACAGAGCTAAAAACAAGGATGGTTCTAAAAAGGACATATTGGCTACATCTATAATCTCAGCACTTGGGTGGTGGAGGCAAGAGGATCAAGAGTTCTAGGCTAGCCTTGGCAACATAGTAAGTTTGATACTAGCATGGGCTACTTGAGGCCCTGTCTCAAAAAATAAAAACCAACCAAACAAAATCCATTGCAAATGGTTATGTATCTTTTAGGGACTCAAGCACTTTTAAAGATAAACTGCTCTATAGGTTGGTGCTAAAATTTATTTAATAAAAATATTTTCTGGGGTTATTTACAGGTAGAGTAAATCCAAAAGCCATGAGAACAGCTAGAAAACTGACTTCTGTGTACACATAATCCAGTTGGTATCGTATAAGATCCACTTATTAAGGCATACATGATATAGACTTCATCCTAGGGCTAATTACTCTGCGAGGGCTGAGCATACCTATGTCTAAGAAATCCAAAAGTGACATAAATGCTACTGGTCTGGGCGCCACACTTTAACCACCAACCAAAAGTCTGCTTCTAGCTGTAAAATGTGCAGAAAGCATGAGCGTTGCATGGAAGGAAACTAAAGTCAATTATCAGGCAGAAAGCTAATACAAACGACAGAGTTGAAGCGTGTGACCCACAACTCCCTGGCGGGCTCTGCAACATATGTGCTGCTCTGGTAAACCTCCCATAGCAACATAAAAAGACACAGGAGCTTGCAAAGCTAAGAACTGGCGTGCATGAAGCCAAATGGTAGATTAACTTCCAACTTCATTCCCGAAGTGTGAGGGGAATGTCTTGTTCTCACTGCTATCCCACACCCTCTTACTTAGTCTGCTGTTCCACACAATTCTCCTTAAAGAACGAATAGATCTAACAATCTCACTCCAACCTCTACAGATAACAGAGAATTTTTACACATCTTCAACACCAAGCTGAAACCAAAAGTAGAAAATCAGCAGAGAATTTAGGCAATGATCTAAAAGGAAAGAAATAATTTTCAGGATACTTATAAAAAAAAGAATAAACCTGTAATCCAAGCACTTGGGAGGCTGTGATAGTAGGTTCCTGAGTTCAAGGCCAGCTTGAGCTAAATAGTAAGACCTTGTCTCAAAAATAAGAGAAAAGGGTAAAATATGAGCAAATTAGCTGAATGTTGCCTAAAATAAATTCCAATATTTTATGAGAATGCAAACAGAAAATAAGAACTGGTATTGAGAGAACACACATGGCAGCAAGCTAACAAGAAGGGGAAGCAAGGTCAGACCTCAAGGGGCACTTGCCAGTTACAAGGCCCAGCTCATTCCATCCCTGCTGTGTCTGTCAGCTGTGGCCAGTGCCTACAGTGAGGCTACAGAAGCCTTCGGAACAGCAGATCTTTCTCAGTAGGTAGGACAGGGGGATGGGCTAAACCTGAAAATATCCTCCACCTCATTATGGTCCAGGCACTCAGATCTGGTTTGGTCCATTTTCATTATTAGCGTCAGCATCTGCTGTCAGCCTGTCTGCAAAGGCTCAGGCAAATGGAGTAGGCGGTGGGGAGGATACAGAGGAGAGGTGGAAAGGAAGAATGAAAGGGAGGGAAATGAGAGAAGGATCAAGTATAAAACAATTGGATTCTTCTGGTCTACTCTAAACCCTGACATTCTGATCCACCTAAAGATCCAAAGTTGTTCTCATACGCCACTTTGCATTTACTTGGCATCGAGAACTTATTCATGTAGCCTAAATGTGGCTGATGGGCTCTAGTATAACAAGACTCAAAACATGTCAAGTCCTTTACACAACAGTGATGTGTTAACAGCAACAGCAAACATCTGTGTGACTTTTTGTTCCAAAGTATTTCCTCAGGAGGAAAAAGTGAGGCTTGCCATTATTTATCATAAAGCTCACAGGAGCTATGAGTACAAATTGTTTTCCTAAGTAGCACCTTATACATCCTTATAAACCAGATGGTTGACCCCCAAGGGTTGTTTTTTTTTTTTAAGATTTTCTTTTTTATTTATTATGTATACAGTGTTCTGCCTGTATGTCTGCCTGCAGGCCAGAAGAGGGCACCACATCTCCTTATGGATGGCTGAATGGTTGTGAGCTACCATATGGTTGCTGAAAATGAACTCAGGGCAGGACCACTGGAAGAGCAGCCAGTGCTCTTAACTGCTGAGCTACCTCACCAGCCCCCCAAATCTTTCACCTAGGAAGAAATAGATAGAAGCATCATTTCAAATAAAACAGACAAGAAGCTATTCAAGAGCAAACACCAGGGCAAAACATAATAAAGCCACCAATAAAAGAACCAGTGCAGCATGCTGACCTATACTTGTGAGCTCAGCATTCAGAGGCTGAAGCAGGAGGACTGTGAATCTGGGGCAGCCTGGGCTAGAAAGCAAGACCCTGTCTCAAAAGAACAACAAAACAAACAAACGACCACGTATACATATGTGCCCACAAACACACAACAAATCAAGTCTGGCATGGTGGCCCACACTTGTAATCCTGGCAGTTGGGAGGCAGACATAGGAAGAAGAGCAAAAGGTTATCCTCAGCTACCTAGATAAATTGGAAACCAGACTGGGCTACACGAGACCATCTTTTTAAAACAACAAAGCCCACCAAACCCCCGCAAGAACTGACTTAGAGTGTTTGAAGAACACAGCTGCATGAAAGGCTCTCTCAGACGCTCTCTTCAGCAAAAGCAAGCTACGCTGTCATCTGGATGCACATCTCACACTTCAACTAATCTCTCCTGACGTCAATTTCTTCTACATCTGTCTTAGTGTCTTCTGGTTTTGCTGTAATAAAATATTCTGACAAAAATAACTTGAGAAAGAAAGGGTTTATTTTAGGTCACAGCTCAAGTTACATGTGGTGGTTTCAATGAGAAAGGCTTGACAGGCGCCTAGATTTGAATACTTGGTCACCAGAGAGTGGTAGTATTTGAAAAGATTAGGAGGTGTGGACTTGTGTGTCAATGGGAGTAGGCTTTGAGTTTTCAGAAAGCCCATTCCAAGCCCAGAGTCTCTCTTTTCCTGCTGTCTGCAGATCCGGATATAGAACTCTCAGCAACTTCTCCAGCACCATGTCAGCCTGTGTGCTGCCATATTCCCCGCCATGATGATAATGGACTAAACCTCTGAACTGTAAGCCAGCCCAATTAAATGCTGTGGTCATGGTGTCTCCTCACAGCAACAGAAGACTCACTAAGACAGTACAGTTCATCATGGCAGAGGTGACAGGGCAGCAGAAGCTTGAAATAGCTGATCCTATTTCATCACAATCAGAAAACAGAGGGATGAATGTGCACATGCGAGAATGTCTCTGCCCACATTAAGATAGGTCTTCCACATCCACTAGCGTGATCAAGACAATCCCTACAGGTGTGCCCAGAGGCCTATTTCCCTGGTGACTCTAGATACTGTCAAGGTGACAATTAACATTAACCATCATAATTTTTAAATAAAGATGAGTGAGGCCAACATCACTGGACCATCTCAAGTACTACAGTAAAAGTGAGTGAGTAATGGACAAGTATTACACAGATAGCAGGAATGTTCTGATATACCACTAATAGTTCAGATAAGATTCTAGCTAATTTCTTCCCCCAAAATCTTCCAAACTAGGGCAAAGGCACAGATATCCAGAATAGCATTCCAAATGGTCTGAGGAGGATAATAAAAATGATTCAATGAAATCTATGTGTTTCGGGTCCTTTTTCACATAATGGAAAGCTTCTCAATTATAGAACAAAATAAAACACCACATATTGTTTTATATGCACTTCATTATTCTGAGTAGTCATAGTTATTTCAGATAATCTCTAATGTATGTCACATACTAATTCCTCACTTCATTTACAAATATGCCACCGGGTGGTGGTGGCAAATGTCTTTAATCCCAGCCCTTGGGAGGCAGAGGGAGGCCTGGTCTACAGAGCAAGTTCTAGGACAGCTAGGTCTGTTACACAGAAAAACCCTGTATTGAAAAACAAAACAAACAAACAGATGCCAATTTCTCTCTCTCCTGGGTTTCATATAGCCCAGCTGAGCCTCAACTTCAGTATGTAGCAGAGGATGATCTTGAACTTCTGATCCTCTTACCTCCACCTCTTGAGTGCTGGGATCATAGGTGTGTACCACCACACCCAGTTGTGGTACTGGGGATCGATCAAACCCAGCACCTCACACATGGAAGGCAAACATTCTACTGATTTAGTATTTTTTTGTAATTTCAAACAAGACATTCCACAGCTCTAAGATCTGGTATCTTGTCCAAATAAATACTTTCAAAATGGTGGCTGTTCCAACCACTTTATGAGGTAGCATGTCAGTCAAGACTGTGTGCTGTGGAGCCATTTCCCAGGCTAGTTTTGAATGAAGTAGTCTTACTGTGATGGCTAAAGTAAACGGTCAACTTGACACCATGTAAGATCACCTGGGGAAGGAGGCTCAATGAGAAACTAAATTATGGTCTGCGCGCATGTCTGGGACTGCTACCTTGACTGCATTAACTGATCTGGAAAAGCGTGCCCACTGTTGTGCACTTCCTCCTAGGAAGGGAGTTTTACACTATTTAAGAACGGAGGGAGCATGCTGAGCATTCGCATACATGCATCAATTCTCTGCTCTCTGTTCCTGACTACGGATGTAATGTGACCAGTTCTCCCAAGCTCCTGCTGATTTAAATTCCCTGCCAGGATGGTCTGTAACCTGGAATTGTGAGCCAAATAAATTCTTTTTCTCTTTTTTTATCACAGTGTTTAACTGTGAACACTCTGTGTACACTGGTCATCTGTTTAGTGTTTTCTTTATGATTCAGTGGAATTAGTTTCTATTTACTGTAAGGGTCAGTTAGTCCAGAGAATGATGACATGCATGATGTCAGGCATTAATATTCTCCTGAATGTCAACTCCTGTCTGTTAGAAGTGAACAATTTTGCTGTAGATAAATTTTTCCTATATTCTAGAATACATGCAAATTTGAGAGCTTTGTCTGTGTCTTTAAAATTCAAACACACATAATACCCTTAGGCAGCCAAATTATATTATACGATACAAGATTTCAACATTCCGGCACACTGCCAGAGCTTAATGGCCAGTCAGACACAAAGTAAGGAAATGGGTCTGCATTAAACCTACAAATAAGTCAACAATCAATAATCTGATATTACAGGAAAAATATGATGTGCCCTTTAAATTGCTTCTAGCACCATCCTTCTAACTCAAGCTCTGCTTCAGAAACAAAGAAAGATGATCAAACAAGAAGTTGTACACAACCTATTCTGCACAAGTGCAAAACTTGTCATTTTGAACTAAAAGCTGCTCCTGGTTCACACACAAGTCTAACTGCACCTATAGGGCAGCAATCTGGGAAATAATAGGGTGTGCTTTGCACAATAACTTAAACTGACAGCTCAGCAAGCAGAAAAAGACACCAAGGAGTGTAACTCTGCCCAAACCCAGCAGGGCTTTGCACCATGGTTTACTGTCCAGCTTTTTACTCACTCAACATTATTTTACAGTTAAGTTTCTTGGGGAAAAAAAAAAAGCAGGACCTAACAGTGCTTGCTGTGTAAGCTTGAGGACCTAAGTTCAGATCCCCAGTGCCCACACAAAAATCTGGGTTTAGCCATGAACACACTTGTAAACCCACCCCCACCACTGTTAGGACAGAGAGACAAGTGGAATCCCGGGGGCTTACTGGCCAACACCCTGGCCCTAGTTCAGTGAGATCCTGTCTCAGGGGAGTAAGGCTGAGAGTAATAGAGGAGGACATCCAATGTCCTCTGGCTCATGCCTGTACAGATGGATGTACCTATATACACATACAGTTTAAAAAAAAATAAAAAAAAGAAAATAAGATGGTATATCTTTCTCAAAATGTTTAAGGTGTGAAAACAGTTTATTAAGGAAGAATAGGATGGAGACAGTGAGCAAAGGCAAATGCACACACCTAATTTTTCCTCCTTCAAACACACCTTGAAAATCTACTTCTTTAATTATCCTAGTCTATAAATGAAATTCAAAACCTAGGGGGCTAAGACCATAGTACAGTCAACCGACTGGAGTGAAAATCTAGCCTCTGAGGACTTTAGGTTCCTATCTGGAAAATGGAGTTGACATCAAACATCCATCTGCCTCAGTGGGTGGTGGGAAGATTAAGGGAGAAAGCCCAGAAAGTGCTGCCATGTGGACAAAATAAATGATCAATAAATAAATAATCAGCTTTGCTACTCTGACATTAGCTACAGTAAAACAGCACAGGAATTTAAACTTGCCTTTGACCTGCACTTTCCTATACAGGAAGGAGGGCAAGAGAGAGGCAGGCAGAACGATCATATTACTCAAAGTACAAGCAAAGGAGTATTTCTCTGCTAATGGCTTACTCCTAGTCTGCAGAAGGTTAGAGGCTGAAAAACTGGCTCAGCAGTTAAGAGCACTGGCTACTCTTGCAGAAGACCTGGTTCCCAACACATGGCAGTTCACAACTGTCTCTAACTCCTGTTCCAGGGAATTCAAAACCCTCTTCTGGCTTCCACGGGCACCAGACATACACGTGGTGCACAAACACAAAACAAGAAAAACATTCCTATATGTAAAATAAAATAAATAAACTGTATACAGTTAGAAACTTTTATAGCAACTTATAGAAATTTTATCACTACTGAACCTAATTTTTTAAAGCAGAGCTTGTATTTTATATGTCTTTATTTTTTCTAATAATTCATTTTTATTGTATTTTATAAAGGTATCAGCTGAGTGTGGTGGTACTTTAATCCCAGCACTTGGGAGGTGAGACAGGTAAATCTGTATGAGTTCAAGGGTAGCCTGTAAAGAGTTCCAGATCAGCAGGGGCTTCACAGTGAGATCCTGTCTTAAAACAAACAAACAAACAAACAAATTTCTAGATCTGAGATGAATCAGGAGTGTGGGGAGGGAATGATCCGAAGCTTTGAATAACTAATGGCCACCACATTTCTTCAACGCTAAGACATCTAGGATAGCTTGGGGCCTCATCACAAAACCAACTGCCATTATAAATGATCATAAGCCTTCAAGGCCCACCATGCCCTGCTCATTAGAGGCCAGCCCTGCTGTGACAGCTTGACATACACTGAGTATGGGAGTGTCCAATAGAGGAGAAAGCGCTCAGAGAATAGCACAGCCATGTACTCTGCTTCCTTGAGGAAATTAAGTATATCATAAACTCATAAATTAAGTCTATCATAAGCATATGGTAGTCTGACTGCTTTAAGATAGCAACTGCATTTTTAGAAGCAATAGAGGAACGCATCCCTCATATCTTCCTGCTCATGCCATTCTAACTAATAAGTCAAATTATACAATAATAATAAAACTTAGCAAATCCACAGTCCACTTTAGAGTCTGTTGACCTGAACACCATCCCCTCGTTTTAGATATTAAACAAACAGTCCAGTCTGATTGTAAAAATGTTTTAGGAGCCAAGGATTCTTTTTGTGAAATGTCTTGGTAGCTGCCGCACTGCATTAAGTGCCCCAGGTTTCTGAAAAGCACCGGCAGGCTTTTCTGTCTCACAATCACTCAGGTCTGGTCCTTATATCCTCTAGGATAACCAAAGTGGCTTGTGGGCCTGTGCCTATCCCATGACAGCTGCAGGCCATGTCTGTCAGAGAGAAGAGCCCATTCCAGGACAGTAGCAACTTGCCCTTAAACAATGTTGAGCTTCTCCACACTTAAGCCCAGAATGGAAGGTGGGCATCTGTGAAGCAGAGAAACTCTTTAAGCAGCAGCAATCAGAGCACGCTGCCCTTCCACTCTCAGCTTCATCTTCTCACCAAACTAACAAGAAGGAAACGCCTCTGTAGTCGGAGCTCCTCTCTACTCTTCACATGGTAGGCAGGTGGGGATACCAGAGACCTAGGCCCCAAGGTTTGTAATTATAGAGCCATACTTTGCAACTGCTGTCAGCCAAACAAAGGCTGCAACCTGAAAAGCTCTGAATCGAATATCCCCAAATGGAAATAAGATCGATCGCAGAGCACAGTGGTACACAGGGTCAAGGACTGCCATCTGAGAAGGGCTGCCAGTGCTTGAAAAGGTTTCAATTCAAATCATATCCACTCTAGTGTCAAATAGTTGAGAAGATAAAAGGACATGCTCATTTCTGATCTCTAAACCAAGCCATTTTAAGATTCTAGGCCAAAGACGACAACTTGTGCTCCCCAGCTCCAGGGATATCGGCAGGTTAAGAGGGCTAATGAAGGAGGAAGGGATGCTTCAGTGCCAGTTCAAAGGCACAGCCCAGCCAGTATCTGTCCTGCTCTATTCAGATGCTAGATAAATATTTTAGCTGTGGGCTTGTTCCAAGATATTTTTACAGAACTATTCCAACTTCGTTCTTCTTTAAGGTGGTAATTGATATTCTCCTGCTCACTACAGGATATAAGAAAACCCTGCGAAGACAAAACAGCCTGTCATTTCCTGCTTGTTCAGAACACATTCAGCAGCCATTTGCTTGCTTGTTCTGAAAGCCTAGCATTCAGAAGCTACTATGAATGGATAAATAAAAGGACTGAAATTTTATACTCCTGGCTTACAGAAAAGCAGTCTTCACATTTTCCACAAACCCAGCTTGACTCCAAAAGTTACAGTCTTTAATTCATTCACTGAATAATATAATTGTACTTGGCCACCAAACCACAATGGCTGTCTTTTCTCTGATCACAAGCAGGCAGAACAACATAGTCATTTCAGTTCTCTGCCGGTTAGTATTAACACACTTAACTATAAACACAAACAGGATGGACACTAGCCTGCCTCTGTGAAGACACTTATTTTACAGTTTACTAGGTTTTGCTAACTCTGAGATTGACACTAGGTCAAGGTTCGGTGTCAAGGACAGCAAATATTATTGAACATGTATTATTCCATGTGAGCTTGGAAGCCACTATGTTCACACACGAAACATGGCCTTGCCTAACTTCTGTCCCTGAAGCAGAGCTGGAATAGAAGAGATGTCAGCTTGGCTAAAAGCAGCTCAAATGCCACATCTTGGTCTAAAACGTACCTGGTACTCCAGAAAAGGGTTTCTCTCTAACAAATAGACCCTGGATACTGCTAGACTCAGAATCATCTGCTAGTGAGCCTAAAAGCACTAACCACAGGCTACATCAGGAGCAGGCAAGGTAGCTGCTTTAAGCTAGGAAAAGACAAGGTTCAAATGTTCACTAAAGTCCTCTATGATCAGAGCTGGGAGGTGGCTCAGTGGTTAAGAGCACTGGCTGCTCTTGGAGAGGATCAGTGGTCAGTTCCCGGCACCCTCATGGCAGCTCACAACCATCCTTAACTCCTATTCCAAGCGACCTGATGTACTCTTTTGGTTCTGTGTACATGATGCACAAACATACATATAGGCAAAATACTCATATATAACACTTTAAAAAATTGTTTTTAAACCTCTACAACCTTAAAAGAAAGGTTACCATGAACTTTCTATAGACGCCTTATAGTTAAGAGAAATACAGTAAAAAAGATTAATAAACACAAATGCTTACCTAAAAACTTTCAACCACAGAGTACATGAAATAGTCTTATGTTTTCCTGTTACATGAAAATATGTAGAGAACAAAAAAGTCCTATTTCTTCAGTCTACAGTCCTTCAATTCAAATTTTCCAATCACTTAGTCCAGTTTAGATTACCATTTGGTGCAGAAAAACCTGTTCAAGCATATGAAGCATGGTAGAGCGAGACAGAAGTCAGGTGTGTTTTGTCTACTCAAACCATCCCTCAGAATTATAGAACAAATGGTCAGAATGCAAATGGATGTAAAGTTTATGAATGAACCTCATCTGTCTGTAAACTTCCTACTGCAACTCTGCTAGACCTTAGCTTCTAGATACAGATGAAAAGCAAAGAAATTCATTTCTTTAAAAATAGTCCTAGAACTGGGTGTGGTGGCACATGCCTTAAACCCAGCACTGAGAGGCAGAGGCCAGCTTGTTGTACACAGTAAGCTCCAGGCCAGCCAACGCTATACACAGTTGAGACTCTCACAAAAAACCAAGAATCCTAGAGCTTGGCAACTTAGTTCCAACCCATGGGAAACAGAGAAAGGAAGATCTTAAGGTCAGCCTGGAGTACAGAGCAGGTCTGTACCTAAAAACAATAGCAACCACACACTCACAAAAAAAAAGTCAGTCCTAGTGCTAAGACATGGCTTGCCCACTCTGACTGTACTTCCCCTCAGCTAATTCAGACTAAAGGAGCTTCCAGATGTACTTCTTTTGCAGAGTTAATATTTACCCAGTCATGTTCCCAAAGAGCTGCTACTCATCATGCCAATCACTCTGGCAAATCTAACACTTTCTCCAGCAAACTGCACAGAATTTCGGCAACCTGTTCCAAACACACAATTAGTGAGCACCACAGCTTCTTTCCTCTGTCATGTTTATATAGCTGTGTTTAAATGGTAATGTCTCTTTCTTAAGACAGGAAGTCAAAAGACAAACTGAAAACAACAATTTGGATGATAAGGGGTTACAGCACTGATTCATTTTTAAACTCACAAAGACATTTAGTTTTTCTTCTCACTGTTTAAAAAATAAACTTAGTGGTCTGAGCACACTCTACATTTTCAAGAACAGAAAAAAGAAAGAAAACAGTGAATATTTTATCATAAATACAGTGTGGTAAGCAAATGGCTTAACAAGCATCTCTACATCAATGCTGTACATGACATGCTAGCTTTCCTGATTTAAGTTTCTCATGATAATGTATCCTTTATTGAATACTTGCTTTTCTCTTTACTTTTATAAAACATAACCTGCTAATTAAGGCAGATTATAAAGTTAGAGGCCAGCATGGACTACATAGTAGTACCAGGAGACCAAAGGCTACCCTGCAAACCCCTACAAAATAAAGAAGTGGGGAACGCTTTCTGGGTTTCATGCTTTATAAGCAACAGACTATTAGCAACTGAAAAGGTCTGGGCTGAAGGCTTTCCAACACATTATTGTTCACTGACCTGTTTGGACAGAAGGCATGGCATTGAACCCGGGAATCGAGATGTGTGTGGTCAGTCTCACTTCCTAAAGGCCCCCAAGAGAAAACTGAAGATGTGCTGGCCTTGTTGGCCTAGTCATGAGGACAGCTAGCACTCTCCATGGAGTTCAGCTGAAGGTGTTTCATGATTCTAAGGGAAAGGTTCAGCCTTTCTGGCACTTAAGTGTACTGGAGTGAAGAATGCTCCCCAAAAAGAAATGTTCAAATCCTAACCCTGTGAACTTGTAACCATTATCTCCCTTGGAAATAGGGTCTTTGTAGATGTGACTAAACTAAGGATCTCAAGATGAAGTCATCCAATGAATGCACCTGCCTTCCCTGTTTTCAACAGGGCTTTAAGATGGGTCTTATGAACTGACATGGTAATTTCACTGACAAGAGAAAGGAAAGGTAGACTGGACACCAGGAAGAATCTATAAAGAAAGAGAACTGCCACAAACCAAGAATGAGAAACCACCAAAACCTGGAGGAGATTCTCCCCTAGAGTTAAGGAGGGCACACAATGCTGCCAATAATTTGATTTCAAATTTCAGAACTCAAAAATGTCAAAGAATAAATCCCCATTGCTTTAAGGCACCTATTAATACTAGTTTCTGGTAATTATGGCAAATACTGAAATGTTTATCTAATGCCATTTAGAAATAATGCAATTCCCATTTTTATGGCCTAAGCTGACTATCTCTGTATATATAGCCTTATTCAAATATACATGCAATATAGTGAAAAGCCCAGAACACAACTGAAACCATACTGTTATTACATAATTCATGAGATCTGTTCAGATCATGGTGAAGACATGCAATCTGCCCTAAATGGTTTTTTGTTTTTTTTCTTTCTTTTTCTGGTCAAGACTGAACCAAGCAAGTGGATCTCTGTAAACCTTGTGCCCATGTGCTACATAGTTACTTTGATTAGTTCAGTACAGTCAATTCAGCAGTATGTCCTATTACATTATTGCTCTTACACAAATTTGTAGGCCTTCTTTATGATTGTTTCCAAAAAATAAAATCAATAAACATCTTCAAAAATTCTATTAAGTATCATTCATATGTATATTTAAGTGGTTTCCAAGACATATTACCATTGCTGGCCACAGCAACTTTTTAAAAATGTATTCTCAATGCAAGCCAGCATCACTGATTAGCACAAACAAAACAGTAAAAACAAAACCCATATTAATTTCAAGCTCCATTAGAAACAGAAGGAAATATAATCAATGTTTACCAAATAAAAAGAGAAAGTATGCCCACAGAAAAATGCCTTGTGAGCTTATAAAGCTATGAGCAGCGAGGTCCTGACCAGCATCTGTCAAGACAGTGTATTCAGGATCTTATAAGCAGACATGACAGTTCTACTCTAATACGTGGCATGGGTTATGGTACAGTATATTCATGTCTAAAAAAAAATTCACTATTTTAAAAACAAAAGTTCATATACAATACAAAAGTCAATCAAGCAGAATGTAGTGACTCACTTGTAATTCTATCAGGTGTATGATATATGAACGGAAAACAGACCACCAGCTATACTTGACTTCTTTCTAAGCAACTGAAGATGTCCAGTTTTACTGTTATCCTCACCAGAAGAAAGGACAAGCACTCAGTGCTAAGAGTGGCACTACATTAATCAGGCTCCAACACGATACTGCTGGACTAACATAATGTGTGAGCATAAATCAGTGGTTCTCAACCTTCCTAACGCTATAATCGTTCAGTACAGTTCCTCATGTTGTGGTAACCCCCAAACATAAAATTTTTTTTCTACTTCATAACTATAATTTTGCTACTGTTATGAATCATAATGTAAATATCTGATATGCAAGATATCTGATATGGGACCCCTGTGAAAGAGTCATTTGACAACTCCCCAAAGGAGTGCAACTCACAGGTTGAGAACCATTGGCATAGAACAACTGAGCCACATATTGTAATTAAAACCATCAACTTACTACTGATAAACTTGAGTCAGAAGCCCAGTTCAAAGTCTTCTCAGGCCAAAGCTGTATTTTTCTTCTTTCTTGGCAAGAAGATGAAGTTTACAGTAGCTTAACACTACCAAGTCTAGGCTTTTCTTCAGGTCTAATTGATGAATTCCCAGTTATTTTGGGGGTGGAGGGTGAGTCAAAAACCCAGTCAGTGAAGCACCTGCCTTGCAAACACGAGGACCTGAATTCAGATCCCCATAACCAACAAAAAAAAGTTGCAAAGATGGGATGCCCATACTCAGCAATGGGAGAGTTGCAAAGATGGGATGCCCATACTCAACAATGGGAGAGTTGCAAAGATGGGATGCCCATACTCAGCAATGGGAGAGGACAGACATAAAATCAGAGATGGGAGGCAGAGAAAGGTGGGTCCCCAGAAGCTCACAGGCCAGACAGTCTGTTTTATGTGGTCAATGTCCAGGCCAATGATAGATTCCTTCTCAAACAAAAGGTAAAAAGTGCCTTAAAAAATACCTAAGGCTGCCCTCAGTCTTCACATATCTGTAACTTCCCCTAAAATCACATACATGTGGGCAAACACACTGGAACATACACATAATTGTACTGGATTAAATATTTTGCATTATTTATTTATTATGTATACAATGTTCTGCCTGCTTGTATGCCTGCAGACCAGAAGAGGGCACCAGATCTTATTACAGATGGTTGTGAGCCAACATGTGGTTGCTGGGAATTGAACTCAGGACATCTGGAAGAGCAGCCAGTGCTCTTAACCATCTCTCCAGCCCAACATTTTGCATTTTTAAAGCTATCTGGCAAAACCCAAGTAAGAGAGGAAATTCTAAAAACTAAAGCAACTTTAGTTTTAAAGTTCAAAGATTTCCCTACACAAGACTAAAACTCACAGCAATAATCATTTCAAATTAAGAAATTCTTTCTGATGTGACTGAGCATACATTGCTGGGAAATCATCTAACAGTTCTGAAGGAGGATGTTTTTACATTAAGCAAATGACTAGATATGTTGATTATTCATAGTATTTGAGTTCTATTCATGCCATATCATCAGTATTAAAGTATTATCATAGAGCACCAGCAGTTGCACTTCAGATTAGGTAATGTTTGTTATAAGATAAAAATAAAAACCTGGATTTTCATATTTTGGGAACATATCAATAACCAAAGAAATCATGAACAGAAGTAATTTCTAGTCTCCCCTCAAAAGTATAGGTTTCCAAATTAGAACAATTCTGAAATGTAGTCACCAGATGCACTATCATGGGTCTTAAAAGGATTTTGGAATACAGTATCAATTTAGGCCATAGAGAACACAATTATCACCCATTTCTTCTTGGACTTGCCTTTTTATTTCAAAGGAAATCCTTCTTATTTCAAAGGAAATCAAGGCAGGTGGTGGCAGAGTCCCCACCACTCAAGAATTGGAGGACCATGATCACCTGAGGCCAGACTGTACAAGAGTGGGTCCCATCTCAAGTAAACAAACAAAAACAGGAACAGGTAAACCAATGCAAACAGTACAGCATGGCACTCCATGGAGTGCTTTCATTCCTACACAAAACAATCAAATCACGAGGTTTCACCGTAACAAGCTTACAGCAGTTTCTGATTAGATAAAACAGCAATCAGCAGCTAGGGGCATGTCAGGCTCGATGAGACTGGGGTGCTCTATTAGGCCATTTCCTGGTATCACTAATGCAGCCAAATACTCCTGGAAATCACTGAGCTGATTTCAGTAAATAGTACTTTAAGGTCCAATACAAGCAAGATGCAAAAAGAAATGTGAACAACAAATAGTAAAATTATCTAAATCTAGTAAACCAAGTAAGAGAAACTTAATGACTCCTGTCTCTTCACCTCGGATTAAGCCCAAGTAAGGCAGCAAAATCTGTTTTCAAACCAGAATTATCTAAAAAGTACAGGATGGAATTGCTTTCTTAAATTTACCCACAAAGAGCACTCTGAAAACAACCCAATGATCCCCCTCTGTATCTCCAAACCTGAGTCTCCTGTTCTTTTAGCATCTGAGTAAGAAGAAAACTGGTAAAGAAAGTGGCAGTCTTAACTCAGTGGTGAAGAAAGGGCCAAGGCCTATGGCCTGGGTACATGCTCCAGGATGCACTTGCAGCTGGCAGCTCTTACCTGAATGTCTGTGTCCTTCACAGGCTCAAGAGGTTCAAAAGTGGTCGCTGCACTCAGACTCTCCAATCTCTGAGAGATGTGGGATATGTCAAGTCCCCGTGATCCAAGAAGAACTGATCTATATGGGGATGTAGGACAGGAAGACAAAGAGGGGAATAGTATTAGGGTATGTAATACATGCCATAAAATACTAGAGCTATTTTCATTCAAAACCTTCTATCTTGGAGTAGGAGAAAAAGGCCAGAACAAATGGTAGAGCACCTAACTGGACCAATTCCATCATCTGGCCGGGTCCTGTTGTATGGCTGACTTCTTACCTGTCCATAAAGGTCTAGAGACTGAAATCGCAGACACACATTGCATTTGGGAGTAAGATATCCAAGTTCTAGTAATAACTGAATTAGAGGGAGAACCTCGTTATAGAATGGAATAATACCAACACCATAGTCAGCTCCAAACACTTTTAGAAACCCCTTGAGATAAATGCAATTATTCAGCCCTAGATCTAGAATACAAACTCTTCATCGCCACTCCATGTTTAACAGCTTCTGAAGAGAAAGTCAGTAAAGCACATTTTAACTTCAGGAGTAGCAGGTCCAAACGCTCATTGAGGAAACTGTCTGGGGTAGCAGATAACTTACTCACGGGCAGTCAAAACAAAATCAAAAGCTAGTTCTGCATGGCTTGTCTTCAAAATCCAGGTACCATGCCACTGCACCTTCAAATCCCCTCTCTTTTGCTTAGCCAAGAATACTGCTGTTTTCTGAACAATAAAAGCTTCTGAAGAGAAATGGGAATATAGTCAACTTCATTTCTCCACTCTAGGCAACAAAACAATGAACATATTTAAAATATAAAATAAACCAGGAAACTGTACATCAGTTAGAAAGGCTAAAGGAGAAGACTGTAAGTTCGAGGCTAATCTGGGCTATAAAAAGAGCCCTTCTCTCAAAAATCAAAACAAAAAACCAACAGATTTTCCCTAATATCTAAAGCTCTTTGAAAGAAAGAAACTTGGGCAAGTTAGGTCAGCTTTTCTAAGAATTTTTTTTATTATTCACTAATGTGTGACAAATGCCACATATACACCAGTGCTCAGGAAGGTTGCTGGATCTCCTGGAGCTGGATTCACAGGCCACTTGACATGACTGATGGGAAGCAAACCCAGGTCCTCTAGAGGGGCAACCAGTGCTTTTAACCTCTAAGCCATCTCTCCAGCCCGTTGTGGAATAATCCTTCTGTATTCTGTGAACGTGTACTGCTCTCATTATTAATAAAAAACTGGTTGGCTGATAGCTGGGCAGGAAGAAATTGGGTGAGATGGCCTGACATGGAGAGAATGCTGAGAGGAAAAAGGGCAGAGTGAGGAGTTGTCAGCAGAAGCAGGGAGAGCATGCCACACTGAGAAAAGGTACCGAGTCACATGGCAAAGCATAGATAAGAAATATGGGTTAATTTAAATGTAAGGGTTAGCTAGTGACAATCCTGAGCTATTGACTGAACATGTATAATTAATATTAAGTCTTCATGTCAGTTATTTGGGAGAGGCTCCCAGGACAAGAAAACTTCGCCTGCACCAGGTGTATGTTTTTGTTTTTGGAAGTCTTGCTTTTGTGCCTTTCAATTCAAGAAACAGAAAATGTGCCTCCATGCCTATGTTTATCAGATTACCATTTTTGTATTGTGATTTGGTACCCCAAAATGTCACCAATGAAGTATGTTTTTACCTTGAGTAAGAAGTTAGAAAGTCAGAGCAAATGAGACCCAAGATGAGGATGGGGATGGAAGAGGAGGAAGGGAGGCTGCTCATATAACACCTGTGAGTGTAAGTCAATATTTTCAATCACAATCTAACAGTTTTCTCAGAGAAGAAAAAAGGGTTCCCTATTCCTAACTTTATTCTGGCAAAAATGATAGAATAAATTATGCTAATTCAGACAGTTCTTCCCTGTAGACTATTAATTCCTTTGGGTCAGCTAGGACACCATCCCTAAGGCTTCCCTTCTAAGCTGACACATCTCTCCTAACAAACAGTTACCTTCCTTCTACAGTGCTTCTCACCTGGCCGCACATCAGGATCACCTACACAGACTTCTTCCCAAAGACCTAATTTAATTATTCCTGGGCAAAGAAAAAACATCAGTATAACACTCTCCTACCTTTTGAAACAGTTCTACTGATATGAATTTGCTTACTGCAAAACTCATCAATTTCAGTGTATGTACAATTCAGTAATTTAAATATCTTCATATAGAAGTATATGACCATCACCATCAGCAATTTTAGAATATTTTCATCATCTCCAAAAGAAAGCCCTATCATGAGAAATGCTTCCCTTTTCACCCGTGAGACCTTGACAATGTATATAAATGGAAAAATACCATAGTCTTTTATAACTGGTGTCTTTCTCTTAGTGAAATGCTTTTGAGGGTCATCTACTCAGGGTAGATATTAAGAATTCATTGTATTTTATACCATACCCATTTTATGTATCCATTTATCCAATCAGTGGGCATTTGGGCTGCTTCTAAGGTTCTCACTCTTGTGAAAAATGTGGCCCAGAACACCTACACACAGGTTTTGCCTGAATGTTTATATTTCTCTTAGATATAGACCTTGGAGCAGAGCTGCGGGATTAAATAAGAATTCTGTTCAGTCTTGTGAGGAACTTGGGCCATTTTCCAAAGTAGCCACACCATTTTGTATCCCCACCAGGAATACACGATTTCCACATCCTCACCAACACTTTAAGACTATACTATCCTAGTCAGTCTCTCTTTCCTGGCTGTTATTAAAAAAATTTGATTAGAACACAAAATTAAAATATTGAATTTCTTTGTAGCTATCACTCAGCTTCAACAATTCACAGGATATGATCAATCCTATCCCACTTGTTCTACCTATTTTCCTCTACCACTCAGATTTTGAAATAGATTATGGTAGATTGAAGATATTTTCCAATTGTTTCATAATTTGAAAATCTGTGCTCATTTGAAAGAGTGCCAAATAAGACCTTGTGGATGACTGGGGTACTTTCTAAATCTTTTTTCCTTTATAGGTTTTCCCCTCCATCTCATTTCTTTTCCTTCTAATTTTTTTGTGGAAGAGTTTAGATGCACCCTGTAAAACAATGTAACTCAGATTTAATTATACATATGAATCACCCAACTTGTTAAAATGCTGTTTTTGATTCAATAGCTCTGGGATAGAGCCTGATGACAATCACTTCAAACTCTTGTGGCTGTCACTCAGGTCACTGATATAAAGAGTATACACAGTGCAGCAAAGATAAATTCAAAGCAGGTGCCAAAGGTCTGATTAGATGCAAGAGCCACTGTTTTATTGCTGCTATTTGTTCTGGTCACACTTCCATCAAGAGGTATGGACTTCTGCAGACACTGGCGCCCACTGCTTAGACTCAGCTGTTCCTTATGGGCTTAAACAGTGGGGCTCTATTTCTACCTTTATAATGCTGACATCAACTACGCGACCACCCCGAATGGTAAGCTGGTTATCTAGTGTCATTCAACATGAGTGATTTTTATTTTAGTATCATCATAAACTTATAAACTGAAACACACTTGATATGCTTCAACCTACTGCATTTTTACAGGTTTTTTCAAAAGATTTATTTCTATTTTATATGTCTGAGTGTTTGCCTGCATGTATGTCTATGCACCACATGTGTACATGATGTCATGAAGGCCAGAAGAGGGTGTCAGATCCATCTGAACTAGAGTTGCAGATGGTTGTGAGTTGCTGCCATGTGGGTG
The DNA here is from genome assembly GCA_004026605.1 of Ondatra zibethicus. Lineage (NCBI taxonomy): Eukaryota > Metazoa > Chordata > Mammalia > Rodentia > Cricetidae > Ondatra > Ondatra zibethicus. The sequence continues at coordinate 69,464 of PVIU01003533.1, read as the reverse complement.
CTGGGTCCTCTGAAGAGCAGCCAGTGCTCTTACTGCTGAGCCATCTCTCCAACCTCCCAATGCATGTCTTATTCTTTGGATGCTCAAATTGTCTCACCTTGAGCCAGTAGAACCCTCTTCAAGTTTGTTTCTAAGTTTTAAAGTTTGATGTTATTTTATGGTGTCAGAGTATGGGAGGGTGGTGCTTTGGGGCTTATGGTGTTGGGGATAACCCAGGACTTTCCATACATTAAACCACTACTCACATGTATAGATACTGCCTTCTGAGTTCTTTCTGAAATGACTTCAGTAAATCTTTATGACTTTGCCACCTGACACGGCAAGGTGTTTCATGTGTGTCTTATTTGAACAGAGACCAGGGATCAGCTAACTCTTCAAACAGCCCTAGTTACCGTTAAAGAAATTTATAAATAGTTCTCTGGGTAACAAGGATTGTATATTGTTCCTAGGCCTCTGCAACAGCAAAGCTAGAAATGAAGTTTTTGGTTTTGTCAAGATAAATTACAACATGAATTAATATTATTGCTTTCAATTCAAACTCAAGAACAGCAAATATCAGGTTTTCTTCAGATGTGCTAACTGTATCTCCTTCTCCCATTCCAAAAGGCTCACCACCATGACTGTTAAAGTGTTTGGGCCTACACAGGAGCTCCTGTGCCACGCCTGCCTGCTGCCAGGCATAATAGTTATGAACTAACCCCCTCTGAAATTGTAAACAAGCCCGCAATTCAACGGTTCCTTTTATAATTTGCCTTGCTCCTGGTGCCTTCTCACTGCAACAATAACCCTAACTAAGACACCAATCAATCCACATCCCACATTTCAATCATCTCATCAGATTCTCTCTGGACCATAATCTTCCCTTCCCAACCATGCCAAGGCCAGAAACCAGATAACTAGAGAAAGCCTCTATACCTCGGAGCCTACTAAAATTCCCCACACTAACCAATTCTAATCATATTTACCCTGCTATTCTATAGAAACCATAGTGAAAGTCCCTGCCCTTGATCTAGTTGCCTCTTGACTAGGTTTGGGCTATAATCCCAAAAGACACAATCCCATACCACCATAACCCTGAATACCAAAAAATCTCAAAATATCAAAATACCAAAAATTCTGGAAAATTAATTAAAAGAATGTAAAAGAGATCCATTGGAGTCAGGCATAATGACACAGAGGTACATACCTGTAATGCCAGCATTTGGGTGGTAAGGCAGGAAGATCATCAGGGTCATTCCCCCCGCCCCCATCCCCTTCATAGAGGTTGAGGTCAGTCTGGGCTGCTACATGAAACCTTGTTTCAAAAATAACAACCACAGAAGTCATTTATTTGGGGTGTGCATATTGTGGGATGTGTGTGTGTGTTGAACCTAGGGGGTTTTGTTTGTTTGAGACAGGTTGCTATCCGGTTCATGCAGCCCGGACTGTACTGGAATGTCTCTGTTGGGACTGAAAGTGTGCACTACCACACCCAGCTAATTTCTCTTTTAAAAGAGAAGTTATTTAAAAAACATATAACAGCATGAGAACATTTCATGGGTGACTTTATAAAACATTATGAATAAGCTATACTCAAATGTAAACAAATATACTACAACTGTATGGTGGCATGAATAAGAATGGGCCCCCTTGGCTCATATATTTGAATGCTTAGTCATCAGGGAATAGTATTATTTGAGAAGGATTAGGAGATGAGGCCTTGTTGAGGAAGTGTGTACTAAGGGTGGGCACTGAAGTTTCAAAAACTCATGCCAGGCCCAGTCTCTTCCTATACCTGCCTGCAGATACGGATGTAAAGCTCTCAGCTACTTACTTCTCCAGTACCATGTGCTCCCTCCCCATCAGGATGATAAGGAACTAAGCCTCTGAAGCTGTAAGCAAGCCTCCAATTAAATGCTTTCTTTTCTAAGAGTTGCCTTGGCAGTCAGTTGCGGCAGCACACACCTTGAATCTCAGCACTAGGGAGGCAGAGGCAGGTGGATCTCTAAGTTCAAGGCTAGTTTTGTCTACAGAGGGAGTTCCAGAACAGTCAGGGCTACGCTGAGAAAACCTGTCTCAGGGAGGGGAAGTGCCTTGGTCATGATGTTTTTTTCACAGCAATAGAACAGCGACTAAGACAAAATGTAAGAACAGTTATAAGACAAAGTCATATTCATAAGAGGTCAAAAATGCAGGGAGCCATGGGCACAAACGCCATAACAAGATGACGCTTGCATCCTTGCAGTTTGGAGGTAAACAATTCCATATTTGGTAATGCTTCAGGACTGAGCGTCCAGGCGCTTCCCGCATGCGCAATAACCTAAGTGTCCCTAACCAATCCCGAGGACTCTGGTGCCAGCGGGACTTAGCAGCCAATCAAGGCGCGAGTTGCGTCACATCTCCCTATATAAGCAGCCGCCATTTAGAGCTCTCTCTCTCTCTCTCGCTCTCTCTCTCTCTTTCTCTCTCTCTCTCGCTTCCCGCTCTCCCTTCAACCTAGAGGCTCTCTCGCCTCCCGCTCCTCAACCAAGTGCTCTCCAATAAAGCGTGATCCGGGAAGAATCCTGAGTCTGGCTGTTTATTCCGCTGGTCGGGAGTCAGCCAGACAAAAAAGGTAAAATGTGGGTTTAAGAGATGGCTCAGTGATTAGCAGCACTGGCTGCTCTTCCAGAGGATCCTGGTTAAATTCCCAGCACCCACTTGACAGCTCACAACTGTCTGTAACTCCAGTTCCAGGAGATCCAATAACCTCACTTAGACATATATACAGGCAAAACACTAAGGCACATAAATTTTTTTTTAAAAAAAATCATTTTTAGGGGCTGGAGAGATGGCTCAGTGGTTAAGAGCTCTGCCTGCTCTTCTAAAGGTCCTGAGTTCAATTCCCAGCAACCACATGGTGGCTCACAACCATCTGCAATGAGATTTGGTGCCCTCTTCTGGCCTGCAGGGATACATGCAGGCAGAGCACTGTATACATAATAAATAAATAAATAAATAAATAAAATTTAAAAAAATCATTTTTAATAAAGGCAAAATATATAAGCATATATCAGGGGCTACATATACCAGTTCAGTAGTACTGTACCTGCTTAGCTTGCATTAAAGCCCTGAAGTCAATCCACAAATATCAAGTAACAGCATTTTATTCATATAGCACTGTAATTGGCAGCTGGTACACGCAGCTTTAGAACTGAAGTCATATGAAACAGCATGATGGATAACCTATTTTTCTGCATGTTTTTTAAAATTTAATCTGTGACAGATACCCACAAAAGCATTCCCTACTAGTCTTCCCTTCTTCTGTGCTATGCTTCTGTGTTGAATTGGGTCCACAGATATAAATCCAATTTGCACCACACTCATATACAGACTGCAAATTTGGCAGAAATAATACAAGCAATCAAACTAGTACCACTGTCTGAATGTTTCTCATCCTACCATGCACATAATTATTTTTGAGGCAGTTAGTAGCTGCTGGCTTCTTTCGGCAATTGTGGCTTTCATTTATTAAAACCTCCTGGAATTTCATCAGCTGAAATAAATGCAAATGCTGACGAATGACGCATTTTTAAGTTGAGGTTTTCATCATCACTGTAGTGCATGGCCAATCCTTTCTCAAGAGCTCGGCTTTGTACCTCTCTCATGAGGCAGTCTTTCCAACCACCAGGATTATAGTTTGGGGGACTGCGGATTTCAAGGTTTCAACTTTTGAGATTACAGCATTCTGCATCAAGCCCTTCAACAGTATGACTGACCCATATGGCTCCCCAACAATCCCAGTACTCACTTGGTGAGTATAGCTATATGGTATACCATGCCTCCTGTTTCTAGGGATCTATGGGGAGGAAAACCTCCTTCATGATAGTCATTTTCCTGTCTGTCTTAACCATGTTCAATTCAGACAAATCTTAAGTATTTTCAAAGCATTTCCTTTTTTAAAATCAGCAAATATGTACTCTTTTTGGTTGTGAGCCTAGCCCTTAATGGCTCAGCCATCTCTCCAGCCCGTATCATTTACTCTTTTAAAAAGAGCTTGTGACTTGTGATATAATTTTCTTACTATACAATCCATCCATTAACAGTATAATATTCAGTGGAAACTTTTTAAGTATACTCAGGGTTATTCAACCATCACTATAATCAATTTTAGAACATTTTCATTGCTGCTAAAAGAAAATCTCTACTCATCAGTAATCAGTTCCCATTTCCCCATCCACTAACCCCTAAATATGGCAGCCCTCATTTATTTTTCTTTTCCTGCAGATTTGCCTATTCTGGGCATCACTCAAACACGATCATACAATATGTAATCTTTTGTAACCAGTTTCTTTTACTTATACTTTTAGGGTTATCTATGTAGAGCATATGTTAAACCATTAAGCATAAGCATACCTAATGCCCTTTTCTTGCCAAATCAGATCCCATTACATGGTTATGCCACATTTTGTGCACCTATTCATCAGCTGGCAGACACCTGCCATTAAAATTCATGAACAAGTTTTGTGTAGACACATTTACATCTCTTGGATTTATACCTAAAAACAGAATCACTGGGTTATGTGGTAACAACTCTGAACTATCTTCCAAAGAGGCAGACCTACCAACAGTGCATGGAGAAAGACTCATCCAGATTCTTTCAACTTTCTGCACATTCTCACCAACACTATTAGATGTATTTTTGGTTAGAACCATCCTGGTAGGTATGAAGTGGTATCACACTGTATCTGACATGTACTTCTCTGGTAACCAATGACACTTATTGGACAATGATCTTATGCCATTATAAAATTAAGGTTGTCTTTTTATGAATAAATTCTAAAAGACTAAAAAGAAATAAAATATGAGCCAGTGAGAATATTATTTTAAGAAGTGTTCCATTTGTTTAACTGTGTAAAGCTGTGTTACTCTGCCTGTCTAAACAGTGGACTGGTCTAAGAACGAGTTGAACAAACAATAGCCAAGCAGGAGAAACGATAGGCAGAGCTAGCAGGCAGAGAGAATAAATAAGAGGAGTAAGAGAAGAGGACTCAAGGGGCCAGCCACCCAGCCACACAACCAGCTATGGAGTAAGAAGTAAAGAAAGGTATACAGAATATAAAAAGATAAAAGCCCAGATTGAAAAGATAGACAGGATAATTTAAGTTAAGAAAAGCTGGCTAGTATTAAGCCAAGCTAAGGATGGGCCCTTTTTTTTTTTATTTTTTTGGTTTTTTTGAGACAGGGTTTCTCTGTAGCTTTGGAGCCTGTCCTGGAACTAGCTCTTGTAGACCAGGCTGGCCTCGAATTCACAAAGATCCGCCTGCCTCTGCCTCCCGAGTGCTGGGATTAAAGGCGTGTGCCACCACCGCCCGGCAAGGCTGGGCATTTATAAGTAACAATAAGCCTTTATGTGATTAAATTGGGAACTGGGTGGCGGATCCCCAAAAGTGCAAAAGGGTTAAAAAAAACAACAACAAAACCCAACTACAGTGAGTTGGTTCAGTGTACCCACTGACTGTTCTTGCCACCAAGCTTGACCTGAGTTTGATCCCTGGCAAGTTGTCCTCTAACTCTCACACAAACATACATATACACGTGCACATGCACAAACACAAACACAGACAGACACACTCACACAGAGTCAATAAATTTTTAAAAGCTCTGATATAAGTTTGTCTTAGCTAGGGTTTCTATTGCTGTTAGGAGACACCATGACCATAGCGATTTCTGGGTTTTTTTGTTTTGTTCTGTTTTTGAGACAGGATTTTGCTGCAGCTTTGGAGCCTGTTCTGGAACTCACTCTGTGGACCAGGCTGGCCTCAAACCCACAGAAATCCACCTGCCTCTGCCTTCCAGGTGCTGGGATTAACGGCACATGCCACCATATAGCAACTCTTACAAACAAAAACATTTAATTAAGGCTAGCATACAGTTTCAGAGATTTAGTGCATTATCATCATGGTGGTGGGGAACATGGTGGCATGCAGGAAGGCATGGAACTGGAGGAGCTGAGAGTTCTACATCCTGATCTGCAGGCAAAAAGAATTGTCTACCACTCTGAGAGTAGCTTGAGCAAAGGAGACCCCAGAATCCACCCCAACAGTCACACACTTCTTCCAACAAAGCCACACCTCCTAATAGTGCCACTCCCTGTGGGGGCCAGTTTCTTTAAAACCACCACAAAGTTCCTCAGCGTAATAGAAACTATTTTCCCCTAAAACATATTTCTTTCTTGACAGTTGCATTTGAAGCACAAATGTTTCATTTTGATGAAGTTGAACTGATCTGGTTTTTTTTTTTTTTTTGATATATCCTATTGGCCTAATATCCTAGATGGCTCTGCCAAATCTAAGGCCAAGAATATTTGTTGGTTTGTTTTTGAAGCCCAGGTGGCCCTGACTGATCTTGAACTTGTGCAGACAAGGATGACCTTGAATTTCTGACTCTCATGCCTCCACCTCTAGAGTGCTAATATTATAGGCATGTCTTAGTCATAACTAAGTTCTATTGCTGTGAAGAGGCACCATGACCAGGTAACTTATAAAAGGAAGCATTTAACTGGGGCTTTCTTACAGTTTCAGGTCAGTCCATGACCATCATGGTGAAGAGTGTAGCAGCAGACATGGAGTCATGGCGCTGAAGCAACAGTGGAGAGCTTACATCCAGATCTGTAGGCAGCAGACAATGGGAGACTGGACCTGGTGTGAGTCGACCCCCAGTGACACCTCCTAATCCTTCCTAAACAGTCCAGCTGAGGACTAAGCATTCAAATATGTGAGCCTATGGGGGCCATTCTCATTCAAGTCACCATGGCCCCCAGCATTTAAGTGACGCGAGGGACTGAATCCAGGGCCTTGTACATGCCAGGCAAGCACTCCCAGTGAGCTACATCCACATCTCTTGAGGCCAGGAAAACTTATACACACATTTTCTTCTAAGAATTTTATAATTTTAGTTCTTATATTTACACCTACAGTCCGGCTAGAATTAGTGCTTGTGTGTAGAATGAAATAAGGGCCAACTTTATTCCTTTACATATAGACATCCAGTTACCCCCAACCTCATTTGTTGAAAAGACTACTCTTTCCTTGTTCAACAGTATGAACACCTTTATTGGGGGGGAAATTATACATAACCAAATAAACTTTTTAGACATGCAATTCTAGAATTATAGCTGTTATGTTTTAATAGGAGTAAAGGGAAAACCTAAAATTCTTAGAGCTGTTTTAAGATTACAGATACTACATACTACTGACATTTTTAGACTTATTTTATGTATATAAGGCTTTTGCGTGCTTGTATGTATGTGCATCACATGAGTGCCTGGTGCATGTAAAGGCCAAATTAGGGTGGGAGATCCCCTGGACCTGGAGTTACAGACAATTATGAGTTACCATGTGGGTACTAGTAACTGAACCCAAGTCCCTAGGAAGAACACAATCACTATATTTCAACAATCTATTTATCCATCCTCATGTCACATAATCTTGATTAGTGTGGTTTTTGTTTATAAACACAGGGTCATACAAATCCCAGGTTGGTCTTGGAACTCACTATGTAAGGCAGGAAGACCATGAACTCACTATCCTCCTGCCTTAAGTGCCTCAGTGCTGAGATTATAGATATGGATGACCACACCTGGTAATTTATTGTGGTTTTCTAGTAAATTTCGAAATTTAAGCATCAGTCTTTTTTTTTTCCTGTCTTTTTGGGGGCTGGCGAGATGGTTCTGTGGGTAAGAGCTCATTCTTCTAGAGTGAGAGCCAAGGGCCTCAATCTCTTCACTTGTAATTTACTGGGAGTAAGGATTATGTAGTTGGCCAGGCGGTGGTAGTGCACACCTTTAATCCCAGCACTCGGGAGGCAGAAGCAGGTGGATCTCTGAGTTGAGGCCAGCCTGGTCTTTAGAGTGAGTTCCAGGACAGTCAGAGAAACCTGTCTCAAAAAACCAAAACAAAAACAAAAAACAAAACTTTTTTAAAAATTAAAAAAACAGCCAGGCAGTGGTGGCATGCGCCTTTAATCCCAGTACTTGGGAGGCAGAAGAAGGCGGATCTCTGTTAGTTCAAGGCCAGCCTGGTCTACAAAAGCTAGTTCCAGGACAGGCTCCAAAGTCACAGAAAAACCCTACCTCGAAAAACCAAAAATAAAAAAAAAAAAAGAAAGAAAGAAAGAAAGAAAGAAAGAAAGAAAGAAAGAAAGACCAGCTTTCAGGACTGTAGAAGCTAAGATGGGGACCATGAAGTCCTGGCCAGTTTGAATTGCATATATAGGCGAGCCTGGGCAACATAAAAGGAACTGAAGAGAATGGTCATCTAAGTGGCACCGACAAGAACTATGCATCATATAGCTTATGCTCTGTCTATGTAGAAATGTTGATAAGGGAGGAGGAGGAAGAGAGAAAGATCTATGGCAGAAGTGGGGACTAAGGTAGGGATGGTTACACCAGCAACTTTTTGTATGATAGAGCTCTACCACTAAGCTACACCTCTAGCCCAACATTTGGCTCTTAAGGGTAGAAAAGTCCCAAAGTCCCCTGCTTCTGACTGGCCCCAATTATAAAAGTCAGCATAGCTCTACACAATCAGAAAGTCACAGAAGATGGATTCACACTCCAGAGTCCCAAAAGAGAAGAAACAAAAGCTGTTCCCAGTACATACAAAGAACAAAGAAAGAAAAAAAGTGGGGGGCAGGGTATCAAACCTCACCTACAATTTACTCACTGAAAAAAAAACTTAAATATATTTCTTTCCAACCATGAACATCAATCCCTACCTCTCCTTTTCAAACTTTGTTAATAAAGTCAGGAGAGTAATGACATCAATTCTCTGGGAACATGGCAAATGTCAAAAGGGATTTCTATTGATCAAGCTAAATTTGAATCCTGTTGCCCACTTACTATCTGTCTATCTGACTTTCCTTACTTAAGAGAATAGAGATGGCATTGGGTTGACTTTCTGCTAAATGACGACACTGTACCTAATAAACATAAAGTGGCCAAAAAGAAGTTTCATAGAATTATCAGAAGAAAATTATTATTTACTATACAGCTTTGGCCAAACTATGTTAGTATATACTTTGCATGATATGGAGAACATTATAAAAGATTAGGCAAATTAATAACTTGGAGGATAAGGTTAGGGAAAAGAGTGATCACCATTTTTTTTCTTTGTACATCTCTAGGTTGTTTGGCTTCAGTTTTAATGGAAAAATCCATTGGTCTACTTCTGCTGAAAAACGTGGGGAGACAAATGATGAAGGACACTCACTGACACTGATAATATTCTGTATTTTAATGGAAATATACACATGGGTGTTCATTTACTCGATTACTCTCACGTGGAGTTAGTAAGATTATCTTGTAAGAAATAGCAAACATTTCAGTTTGCAGACCATTTAATCTACTGCAATCACTCACCTCTGCTATGCAAAAAGTCACACAGTCAATATATAAAACAAGCAAGGCTATGATATGTTCCAGTAAGATATAATAGGTAGCAGCAGGCTCATGGGACACAGTCTGCAAACCCCTGCTTTATATACACCAGGCATACTCTCTATGTGTGGTGAAAAACTCCACAATTTTAAAAGATCAAGAACACACATACAAAAATGGCACCAAATCTGTTCCTTAGAGCTGGAAGTACTAGCAAACACCTGTAATCCCAGCTACTCAGAAGGCCAAGGCAGGAGAGTAGTGTGTTGTAGGCCAGTTGGAAAATAGTAAGATTTCATGTAATAAAAAAAAAAAGTCTGTTCCTTTAGAAATAAAAAAGCATGCGGTGCAGGCAAAACACCCATACACATAGAATAATTTTTTAAAAATTAAAAAAAATTAACAGAACTCAGGTCAGACTCAAATCTACAATCCAAACTAAGACCTTAAAGACAGAATTTTCTTTCAAAACTTAATTCACATAACAACAACAACAAAAAATCCTACTCAGTTCTCTGTTCTGCCCTCATCCAGCAGGCACTAAAATATTCACATCATATTTTGTGTCCCTGCCTATCAAGAAGATGGAAAAATACAGTCATCAGCCCTCTGGTTTCTTTTTAAGCTCCTGCCCCAGCCTATATCCATTCTTTCAATGTTCCAACTCCCTCCTCCCAAAAATAATGGATTTAAGGTAGAAGAGACAAGGAAGAATGGAAATTTACAAGAAAGAGAATATAAGTGATAATTGTTACCAAGAAAACATTTTCCCTTTTTGCTCTTAATGGGCTGTAAGGCTGATGCAATTAAATTATAACTATAGCAATTCAGCGGGTATCCATGGGCTTTTGCTTCTGTAGCATCTTTGCACAAGAAGAGGCTGCCTGCTTAAATTAGGGGAACTGTAAGCAGTCAGGAACACAAGTTTGGAGCCTACCAGGAAGGCAAGTCAGGAGAAATATCTACAGGCTGGTTGGTTGCTGGGAGTTCAGGGTAGGTTAGCTATGGGCAGCATTTTGCTACAAGGCTAGATAGTTCAAAAAACAAACAAACAAACACAAACAAAAAAACTGCCACAATTCATCTGACTTGTCTTTATTAATGTCAACAGAATCAAAACTAGTATTTAAAAAAATAATACTCTAGAGAAGGCTACAGAATGTACACAGCACACTATTGACTCCAAAGAGCAACCAGACGCTCAGTTCTCATCTCAGTCAGGAAAAGAATGCAGCCTTCCATTTACTAAATACCTAAGACAGTGCCTCTCATTAACACCAGTCTTTCTCAAGTTCACAGAATGATACTAAACCAACATTTTCCTGAATTATACATAATCTTTGCGACTTTCTGAGCCTGTCAAAAGCTCAACCTTCTCTCTCCAAGCCCCTTGCAGAAATACAGGAATGCTGGACTCGGTTTGAATCTTGGCTCACCACTCACCTGCTGTATAACCTAAGCAAGTGACTAGCCCTCTCTGAACCTTTGCTGTCCAACTATAATATAGGGATCAGTCTTGATGCAAAGACTTAATGTGTAAGGAAGTTTCTAAAACACAATAAATAACCATTAAATCACATTTCTCAAAGAAAGCGTTTGGTTTTGAATTTTCGTTGGGTTTTTGTTTTGCCCAACCAGGATCCTCTGCACACTCCATCATCCTGCTATGCTGTATGACCCCGTCAGTCAGCATTTTTCCTCCAAGTTTTATTCTCCTGGGGCTCACCCACCTTCCTGCTGTACAATCAGCTGAAGGCACTGTACTTCAAGGCCTTTCAGAGGCAGCCTCTGGGGTCACTGGCAAAGAGCAGACAGAATCACTCCTTACTTGATGGCTTCTCCTCACTGACCATTCATCAATTTTTTCCAATTACCCTTAAAAACTGTTCATGGCTGAGTGCTTTCTGGCTTTGGGTAGCACTTCCGTGCATGGCCCATATCTAGCACACTTGCAGAGGCTATTTATGGCTCAAAAGCCATGAACCCAAGCAGGAATTACTGAGAGCATTTTATACAGAAAACTCTTCCACCCACTTCACCTTCACACCTCTGCAGATGATATCAGCTCTCATGCAGTTTTGTGGCTGGAACTCTAAAACCCTAGAGAGGCAAGGAAACAAAGCAAGGTTTGATAACCTGCTATAAACTCTCTGAGTTCCTGACTACCTGCCTTGTGACTGTCATAGAAGAAACTGTTCCTGCCCCCAAATACCCAGTCAACAGCACCTCCCCACCAGTACTCACGCCTTGACATCTGCTGTCTCCTGGGATGTGCGTGTGAGGGTACGGGAACGCAGGCGCTCACCCGCTTGCTGGATCTCCTGTAAATTCCGTTCCACGTGTGGAAGCTCAGAGATACCTTCGGTCTCAGCAGCAAGCTGTTCAGCCTGCTGAAGGAGCTCACCAAACCCTTCAGTATCCATTGGAAATGCAGGTGCTACATGAAAGGAAAATGACCTACGTCAAGGAGGAGAGAGGTTTCCATCGCTGCTTCAATCTGTTACAAGATTAATAAACCTCCAGGACTTTTTGTAAACTGAATGGGACACAGTTCATCAACAAGCAGGAGGTGTTCCTGAATACAGCCCAAGAACAGGCCTGACAGATAATGAGTCAGACTGCGAACAGATCATTTCTGTGCATACTGATTTCACCAGCAGGACTAGAAAGACAAGCCATATTAAGCCACGGGCCAGAGTTCCTGCCTCCTCCTGCAAATCCAAAGCAGGTAAGGAAATGAGTATCATTGCAGCAAGTTCCAGAAAGCCTAAAGAACAATCCCTCTATACCTTCAGTCTCTCCATTTATCTTGAGGGAAGAAGGCCTCATTAAGAAGGAATTGCTACAGCCTAAGGCCTTACGTCATAGGATTTTCATGGTAACTCCAAACCATGGAAACCCAGCACACACCCTGCAATGATTTGGCTGACCTAAGACCAGAGAAATGCCAAGTATCTTCTAACTCAGCCTCACTTTATTCTGACACAACCATGTCTTCATTAACATACAAGATATTCTTTTATTATTCATGCCTGGTCTTCATTTACACAATCTCACAAGGTGACTGAAGGCCTCATTCTGTAGGACATCTTACTTGTTACTGCAGCTGCTAACAGTAATTACATTTATAATGACACCTAACTTTAGAGTACGAGCATAATTGACAAAGCCACCTGCCTTTCTAACAACCAACGGAAAGTGCCGTGAAGAGCGTTGCTCCATGGCTTCAGAAGACGGCTGAACGAGTGGGGCGCATCTGCTATTGTGATCAGCTTTCAATTCCTGAGACCCACATGGAGGAAAGAGAGAACTGACTCCAAAAACAACCCCTGTAAGTTTTCCTCTGCCCTCCACACGTGGTGTGTTATGACTCCACACACATATATAAACACACATACACATACTGTTTAAATGTTTTTGGCTGCCCAGAACCCACATGTCAGCTCAAAACCAACTGTAACTCCAGTTCCAGGGGATCCGAGACCCTCTTCTGGCCTGAGGGCACTGCATGCATATAGTGCACAGACATACATGCAGGCAAAAACAAACATACACATAAAAAAAAAATCATTTAAGAAAGTGCTGCTATTTGTCATGCATGGTGCCCACCTTTAATCCCAGCACTCAGAAGGGAGAGGCAGGTGGATCTTGGAGTTTGAGGCCAGCCTGGTCTACAAAGTAAGTTTCAGGACAGCTGGGGCTTTTAACACAGAGAAACCCTGTCTTGAAAAAACAAACAATGACTTATTTTGATGTGTGTGTTTGTGTATCTATGTGAGTGTAGACCATGTGGGTATGGATGCCCACAGAGGATAGATGAGGGCTTTGGATCCCCTGGGGCTTGAGTTACAGGGGTTGTGAGATGCCTGTGGTACATACTGAGATTTTTTTTAAACTTGATTCCTCAGGTAAAGCAGTTTTCAATCTTAACCACTGAACTGCAGATCTTGTTTAATCTTTCCTTCTTTGCTTTAAGCCCATGGTTTCTAGTACCCACGAAATTCCACTGGTCTAGCCCTGTACTTAAAAAGCTAATGTAATACATACTTGTATCTCAGCTACAGAAGCATGTGATAATGTACAAGGTCATCTTTACCACCATAAAACACAACAGCCAGAAGATAAAAACTTTTTGAGATGAGCATTAAAGGACATTAAATTTAAAGGCAGGTTGCAAGGTTAAAACAAAAATAGTGCCAAGCGGTGGTGAGAAGAGACTGTGAAATTTTTAGTTCTGCCATCTTCATTCTCCCACAAGCAGTGATAGTCAGGTACAGTAAACTGCACTGTGTGTGTGTGTGTGTGTGTGTGTGTGTGTGTTGTGTGTGTGTGTGTGTGCATAATTTTCTAGGAAGTTTAAAGACTTACAATGTAAATGATTTTTGTTAAAGATTAAAGGCAACTTAGAACTTCATGAAGAAAACCAAAATGTTTTCATACTACTATGAAAAAAACTATTTTGTATTTTGGGTTCATTTTTTGGGTTGTTTTTTTTGTTGTTGTTGTTGTTTTGCTTTTGTTTTGTTTTTCAAGACAGGGTTTCTTTGTGCAGCCATGTCTTTCCTGGAACTCACTCTGTAGACCAGGCTGGCTTCAAACTCAGAGATCTGCCTGTCTCTGCCTCCTAAGTGCTGAGATTAAAGGTGTGCACTGCAATGCCAGCACACAATATCCACTGGAAGTCTTAAACCAAACACACACATAAATTTAAAAATAAATAATTTTTTAAGACTTTATTTATTATATAACAGGCCAGAAGAGGGCACCAGATCTCACTACAGATGGTTGTGAGCCATCATGTGGTTGCTGGGAATTGAACTCAGGACCTCTGGAAGAACAGTCAATGTTCTTAACCTCTGAGCCATCTCTCCAGCCCCTAAATAATTCTTTAAAAACACTAAAACTAGCCAGGCAGTAGTGGCACAAACCTTTAATCCCAGCACTTGGCAGAAACAGATGGATCTCTGTGAGTTCAAGGCCAGCCTGGTCTATAGAGTGAGTTCCAGGACATGTTCCAAAGCTACAGAGAAACGCTGTATCAAATCTCACCCCCCCAAAAAAAATAGAAAAAGAAAAAAACATAAAACTAAAATGAACAGGTCTGGAGTGGCAAGGTAAGCCTATAAGCCAGCACTCGGAGGCTGAGGCAGGATATAAGTTCAATGACAGCGTAGCTCCTACTTAGTGTGACTCATCTTAACAACAACAACATCTAAGTTTGTGGTGCACACTTTTAGGCCCAGTACTCTTGAAGCAGGAGCAGGCAGATCTCTGTGAGTTTAAAGCTATGCTGGTGATCCACATAGTGAGTTCCAGGCCAGCCAGGGCTACAAAGTAAGACCCCATCTCAAAAAAGAAAAAAAGAATAATGTTCTTACAGGATGATTCCATGATCTAGATCTCTTTACCCCACCTGGAAGATGCTTGGGAGACTTTGTAAGAAAGTTGTAAACTTACTGTCAGCTATGGATGTGGTAGAGTGCAAAATGTCCTTCCTAGAAGTTGATCTTCTAACAATTTACATAAACGATGATAAGTAAATGCACTTAAAAAACATGGGGGGCAGGGGGAAGGTGGAAGGGGAGAGGGGAGGAAGGAGAATGGGAAAGAATGTATAGCTCAATTAAAAACAATAAATAAAACAAAATTTTAAAAAACCAGGAACACAAAGGAAATGCCTGGCATGTCCACATTATCTCTGTGGGAAAGGCAAAGGCCTGGGAGGACTGTTCTTGGGTCTTTTCACATAACCAAAGATGGTAAGACACAATACCAGGTGCATTCCCCCATGGTACTTGTATTTGCATAAGCTAACTGTAAACATCACCTCATGTTGTGCTTGCTTTAATAATAAAAACAAGAAGTGCTTTGTTTGCACTACTCCAGGCTCAAAAGTCTGGGGTCTCCCAGTACCCCACTCAGATCCTTCGAACCTCAAGACTTAGTCTTGCTAACCACAGGGTGGGTCAAAAGATGCTGAAAAAGTAACTGAAGTTCATAATTTCTCATGCTGGTTTGCACTGCATTCACCTGTCATTCAATGTCTAAACAACATATGCCCCATGGGGCACATCAACATTCTTAAAAGAGGCAGATGCAAGTACATGTGGTTTGAATGTGAAATGCTCCCAACAGAGATGTGTCTGAACACTAGGTTGCAGGTGGTGGTGCTTGTTAGAGCACAATGTGGCACTTCAGCAGGTAAAGACCTTCACTGAGGACCAAGCCTGAGGTTTTATAACCCAGCCTCAGTCTATTCACTCAAGCTCTGGCTTGTGACTACAAAGTTCCTGATAGCATGCCTTCCCTGGCACGATGGGATGCAGCTCTCAGCCAATGTCTCAGTTAGGGCTTCTACTGCAGAGACGAAGCACCATGACCAAAGCAAGTTGGGGAGGAAAGGGTTTATTTGGCTTACACTTCCGCATCACTGTTCATCATTGAAGGAAGCCAGGACAGGAACCCAAACAGGTCAGGAACCTGGAGGCAGGAGCTAATGCAGAGGCTGTGAGGAATGCTGCTTACTGGCTTGCTCTCTCTGCTTTGTTTATCCTGCTTTCTTATAGAACCCAGCAACCAGCCCAGGGATAGTAGCACCCACAGTAGGCTGGGCTGGGCCCTCCCCCATCCATCACTAATTAAGAAAATGCCTACGCAGTTCATAACCATCTGTAACTCCAGTTCCAGAGATATAACACCCTCTTCTAGTCTCTGCTGGCACCAGGCACACACATGGTGCACAGACACACATGCAAGCTAAACATCTATAAAATAAAATATAAAATGAATGAATGAATGAATGTTTTTAAGGTGTATGGTGCACTTTTTTCAAATACAGACATTTAGCATCAGCTAGGTGGTTTAGCCCTTGCAATGTAAACCTGAAGACCCAATCTAGATCCTCTGTGGAATGAGTGAAACAGCTGCCGCCTCGAATCAATGTGATGCGGAAGATCCCTCACAGACATGCCTACTAATTTGTCTCCTACATGATTTTAGATCCTGTCAGTTTGGTAATCAATAGAAACTATGTGTTCTCCAAAGTAATATCTAGAAATACATTGTTAAAGAAATATTCAGCAGCCAGAATAAAGAGAAATATTCAGCAACATCAAGATTTATGTGCTAAACTATTACTATCATTTTATTTTAATGTGTGAAAAATTATCAGTGATCTAGTATCTAATAAAAGACCAAAGGTTAAGTAAAAAGAGAAAAGAAAAGAAAGTGCCTTCAGCTGGATCTTATGGAGGCGTTTCCCAAATTGAGGCTCCCTCCCCTCTGATGACTCTAGCTTGTGACAAACTGACATACCCAGCCAGACACAGAATGAACTCTCTCCTTTAAACTATCTCTTGCCAGGTTATTTGATCACAGCAAGCAGAAAATTAAGTAAAGCTGTCCATACAATGCATATATGGTAAAATGAAGTCATTATATAAAGATAGTGAAAATAGTTCAGTTATTTCAATTCAGGTGCTAATAAAACATGGAGTTTTAATTATGAAACAACATGGTCATTTCCATATTTTCTCAAAGTAACCACGTTAAATAATCAAATCAGAAAAGAGATATCTAAATACTCAAACCATTCTAAGTCAGTGTCCTCATAAAATGGTACCTTTAGCATTCTTCTAAGTGGCCTCAATCTTGGTCTCATGATATTTCTGCTTTCTGTATAAAAACATTCTCACCTGTTTCTGGTACTACTAGCTCACTGGTTTCTCTCCTTTTGCTTTTAAGCCCCATCCACAAACAGAATACTCCTTTTCACCTACCAGGCCTTGTGACAACTCCCAAACTGAGGGTTCACCGAGTTCTTTAAAGACTACTACATGGAGCATGGCTGGCACGTGCCTATAATCTAAGCATTTGAAGGCAGGAGGAAGAGGAATCCAAAGCACCCTTGGTTATTGATTACCAACTTGAAAGGATGCATGGTCATCTAGGATGCAAGTTTCTGGACACACCTGTGAGGGATCGTCTGGATTAGGCTAGTGTCTGGGTATTTCGGAGACGAATTATCTACAGTGGGTTAACTGGGGCAGCCAGACCCAACCTAAATATGGGTGGTACATCTCTATGGCCTGAGATCCTGTACTAAGTCAAAAGGAGAAAGTCAGTGAAACACAGTTTTCATTCTTCTTCCTGACTGCAGATGCAGTGACCAGCCCTCAGTTCCTGCCATTATGACTTCTCCACCAAACTGAGAACCCGGAGAAACCTTCTCCCTCACATTGCTTTTGTCACACTACTGTGCCACAGTAACCAAAAAAGTAATATAGCTACAGTTTGAGGCCAACCTGGACTACATAACATTCTCAAAAGCAAAGACCACTGAGTCATCGCAGAAATAGCTACTATTCAGTAGCTCTGTTTCGAACCTGTTCTTCCCAGAACACATTCCAGAGACCAGAGTCTTCAGAACCTCAAAGCTGAGAAGAAACAAAGGGAAGCATAAAAGACCTCAGAGCTAGCCAGCTCAAGTGTGGCTAGTCTCCTAGAAGCAAGGGAAAGGGAACGATTATCTCAGGTTTCGGAGGCCAGTCTCTGTCACTACTCAACATTGTCACTGTAGCTTGACAGCAGCCACAGAGAACATACAAGCAAATAAGCATGTCTGCTCGCCAGCAAAACTTAATAATGTACGCTATGGTTTGAATTTCATATTACTTTAACATGAAATATTATCCTTTTTAGAGTCTTTTCAATGATTTAAAGACATGAAAACCCTTCACAGCTTTTCTAATCCTGGAGTGTGTCTAAACTGGTAAGTCATGGTTTGATGCTAGCGCTAAGCACCTGGCTAAGTCACACAAGCACTAGGCTCTAATAGTGTAAACAGGTGTAAATGAAGGCTGGGGATGCAAATCAGGGTAGAGCACTTGTCTAGCACACACAGTCCTGGTTTTGATCCTCAGCGCTTTTAAATAAGAGATTAAATGAGGGGCTGAAGAGATGGCTCAGAGGTTAAGAGCATTCATTGTTCTTCCAGAGAACTTGGGCTCAATTCTCAGTTCCCACATGGTGGCTCACAACAGCCTATAACTCCAACCCAGGAGATCTGATGCCCCCTTCTGGCCACCATGGGCACTGTATGCATGCACATGGTGCACAGACATACATTCAGGAAAACATTCCCACACAAAAAATAAAAATAAACCTTAAAGCCCACCTCCAGTGACATACTTCCTTCTAAACAGTGCCATCAATTGGGGACCAAGTGTTCAAATTCTCCAACTATGGAGGGACATCTCATTCAAACCACAACTCACATCTATATAATCAAACAGTACTTAGCATAATTCTAATTTTAAGATGTACCCAAATACTATCTCCTTCAACCACAAAGATCATCCACCCTAAAAAAAAAAGCAATTAGCACTACTATATTTTGGGAGATATTGTCAAAGACAGACATTGGGAGTTAGGAAGATGGACCGGTGGATAAAGAATGTGCCTGCTATGCAAACATGTGGACCTGATTCTGGACCCCCAACAACCACTTAAAAAGCCAGGCCTAGTGGTATATACCTGCATTCCCAGCACTGGGAAATGAAGAAGGATTAGGGGAAGGAAGTACTCTGCCCTACCAGTCAGTCTAGGCAAATGGACAAGATCCAAGTTGAAACATAAGTCTCAAAAAATAAAATGGAAAGCAGTAAAAAAAAAAGAAACCCAACACTGACCTCTAGCCTCCGAAAAACCATGCGTGCACGCGCACACACACACACACACACACACACACACACACGCACACAATGAAAAACTGATACATAGCAGGCAGATAGATCTCTGAGTTCAAGGCCAGCCTGGTCTACAAAGTGAGTTGCAAGACAGGGCTACACAAAGAAAAAAATGTTGGAGGGGGGATGGCACGACCCACAAAGAAAAGCAGTAGTATTTTTTGTTTTGTTTCTTTGTTGTGCAGAATCTCATTAATTCTATAACCATTAGTCTGGAACTCATTAAGTGGCCCAGCGTGGTCTTAAACATAAGGTGATCCTTCTGCCTCAGCCTCCCAAGTGCTAGGATTACATGTGTGAGGCACCACATCCACATAGCAAAATTAATTTTAAAAACTTTAAATAGTTAAAAAGAAAAAAGGGCTGGATAGTTCCCTCAATGGTTAAGAGGATTTCAGCACCCACATAACCACCCATTAACTCCAGTTTCAGGGAATCCAAGCCCCCTCTGGCCTCACTGAACACCAGAAATGCATGTAGTAGACATTTACACATGCAGTCAAAACACTTAACACACACACAATTAAAATTTAAAAAATTTAAAACTACTTATACACATAAAAGAATTATAATCAACCTAATGGAGGGTGGGGTAAGGAGACAGCTCAGTGGTTAAGAGCACTTGCTGTTCTTCCAGAGAACCTGAGTTTGATTCCTAGCACACAATGGTGGCTCACAATCATCTGTAACTCCAGTTCCGGGGATCCATGGCTCTCTTCTGGCCTTTGAGGGCACCGGGCACACATGTGGTACACAGACATACATGTAAGCAAAACACTCAACAAAAATAAAAATAATTTTAAGGAGACAAGGACCTGTAAAATGGCTCAGGGGATAATGGTGCTGGCAGCTGAACCTGACAATCTGAGTTCAATCCCTGGGATCACATGGTGGAGAGAACCAACTCCTGAAGGCTGTTCTTTGACCTCCACATAAGTAGTCACAGTTGCAATTATGTTCACATTTGCACTTGTAAACACAAGTAAGTACAAACACAATAAAAAAAATAAAATGCAATTAAAAAATGTTAATTATGGTTTTGTGTAACTGTAAAACACTGGAGCTAGGAGGATCTGGGGAAACAGATCAGTGGGTAAGAACACTGTCCCACAAGCATAAGACCTAAGTTCAAATCCCCAGAACCCAAGTAGAACCCTGATTCATAGTAAGAGTGTCTATAATAGCACAAGCATCTAGAATCCCAGCATTCCTAAGGGGAAACAGCAAGCAGAGACAGAATTCTCAGAAGCTAGCCTAGCATACTCCGCAGAAAAAAGAACAAAGACTCTATCTTAAACATGGTGGAAGGGGAGCACCAAAACCAGAGGCTGTCCTCTGACCAACATACATGTTGCCATGGTATGTAAGCCTATATTTACACACAGGAATACATGTGTGCATGCACTCTCAAAAACAAGGTTGTTGGATAATTCTCTAGAAAGACATGATCATTACTCATAACACAGTCTTCTGGGGAAAATGAAGAAAATCAATGAACCCCACAGAAAAGGATCTGAGTAAGCACTGCCCAGGAAGACTCAGTGTTTGCAGTAAGGAATATATAGTGTCAGAAAATGCCACTTAGTTCATCTCCAGGTAGCAAAGAGAGTAACCCAGTAGTACACAGAAACACAAATGAACTTTCTACGGATTTTACATAAGGAAATTTCTGGTGAACTCCAGATTGTTGGGGCAGAAGTCCTAGCTAGAAATAGAAAGCAAGAGAGCAGACCCCAGGGAGCTCCACCCACACCCACCCTCTCACTCTGGAACTGCAATGTCCAGGGTAATTTCTAAGGGACTGCCCACACTGCCACACAGACACCGTCTGTCTTTAGACTCACCTTTAAACTCCTCAGAAGGAGCAGTCCTACTTTAGAGGTGACACAAATTCTTTACCCTAGGAATAAAGCAGGCTCCATCTTACAGCTGGCATAAACACACACAGGTGACCAAGGCAGTCTAAAAGGCCCCTGACTCTGGTTCTCACCTATACATAACTTTGCCTCCTGGGGCCATGTGTCAGTATTCTGAGTCACTTTTTGTGGGTTGAATAGAAATGGTCCTCACAGACTCATGTGTTTGAATGCTTGGCCTATAGGGAGTAGCATTATTGGCCTTTTTAGAGGAAGTGTGTCACTGTGGGGGCAGGCTCTGAGGTCTCATATGCTCAAGATATGCCCACTGTGGCTCAGTCTCCTTTTCCAGTACCATGTCTGCCTGCATGCCACCCATCATGATGATAATGGACTAACCATCTAAACTGTAAGCCAGTTCCAAATTTCCTTTATGAGTTGCCATAGTAATGGTATCTCTTCACAGCAATAAAATCCTAACTAAGACACTTTTGAATGTCACAATTTCAGTAGAAGACATATATTATTGTAATGTAGAGAGTGGAGGCCAGGGTTTCTGCTAACATCCTATAACACACAGCAAAGAATTGATCCAAAATATTAATAGTTTCTAAGCTGAGAAACCCTTCTGTAAACCAAGATAGGTGTCTTAGTTAGGGTTACTATTGCTGCGATAAAACACCATGAGCAAAGCAACTTGGTGAGGAAAGGGTTTATTCATCTTACCATTCCACATCACAGTCCATCATCAAAGGAACTCAAGCAGGCAGAAACCTGGAGGCAGCAGCTGAGGCAGAGGCCATGGAGGGTGTTGTTTACTGGCTTGCTCCTTATGGCTTGCTCAGCTGCTTTCTTATAGAATCCAGGACCACCAGCCCAGGGATGGCCCCACCCACACTATAAATCACTAATTAAGAAAATGCCCTACAGGCTTTCTTACAGCTGATCTTATGGAAGTATTTTGTTATTTGAGGTTCCTTCCTCTCAGTTGACTCCAGCTGTGTCAAGGTGACATAAAAGTATCCAGCACAGTAAGTTTCAAAGGTGCACACCATTAGAGACACTATGACCCCTGGAAAAAGTGCATGTATTTTTTAAATATCAGAAAAAATATAGATTTACTAGGCAGTAACAACAATTTAAGAGCCTTCCCCCTCAAAATAACTTAAAAATCACTGTATACACAAAATTATTTCATTTTGGGTTTTTTAAGGTGGTATGCACACCCTAGTATATCATACAGCAATGAAAAAGATCAAATTATAGCCTATACTACCAGCAAGATTCCCTCTCAAAATGAAGGAGGCAAGCTGCATGAGTCTACTTAAAGACAGGAAAAACTAATCTATTGTGCTAGAAACCAGAATACTGGTTACCCCAGGGGCTCAGATGGAATACTGATGAGGAGTGAGCATAGCAGACCCTTCTGGGTACTGTGCACTGAACTGTGGCCCTTCAAAATTATGCCAATGGAATGACATAAGGAGATGAGGCCTTTGGAAAGCACTACGTTTAAATAAAGTGATAAATGGTAGGGCCCATAAGATGCACTTGTAGCTGTCTATGAAAACATAATAAAGAGCTAGCCTTCTCCCATCCACTCTCCCTCAGGCATTTGCCAAGGAGAGACCATGTGTTCACAGTGAGAGCAAGATGGTAGCCATTAACAAGCCCCTCAACAGCACCCAACCATGCATAAACCTCCAATTTCCAAAGCAATAAGATAAACAATTTCAGAAGGGTGAACTGTGTTTGGTTTTTTCTATTTGTACACTGTGCTTTGTTTTGTTCTGACAAGATCCTGTCATGTAGCTAAACTGGCCTAGAAAACAAAATCCTACCTCTGCCTCCAGAATGCTGGGTTACAAGCACCAAGGCCAGTTGAAATTTCTGGTTAAGCACCCAACCTTTACCTTTACCTGCTGATCTATCTTATCAGCCTCAAAGAAACTTTCTGAAAGAAACAGGTAGGTATTAGACATTAATGCTAACACCTAATAAAAACTTTGAAACCAAATTCTATTTACCTCCTACCTGAACAGACCAAAAGGGACATTCAGATTCTTACAAGATCTTCCAACTGCAGTTGCTGGCTTCTCACTCTCTCACAAGACCTGGCTGTCATTCCTTAAGCTCAAGTCCTTGTGTGACACTAGGCATAGTTAGTGTCCCTTTAGCACTGCCTCCTGTCAACCTACTTTTTTTTCTGACATCACTTTCCTTATAATGCTCTTGCTCAGAAACCCTCTTGGGTCCCACTCACAGGGATGCATTCCAGTGAGACTGCTTTGGACTTTGACATCCGATCACCAGATTTACTGTCCATGAGCATCCCTTTACTTGCCCTGCCCTGGCTTCTACTCACGCTTTTACCAAACGAAAACAAATCACCTAAGCTCCAAACAGCTAGTTCATCCTTATATTGTGAGACTCTGGGCAACGGAATTACTCCCCCTGTGACTCATCTTTAAAACTCACTCCCTCCCCTGCCACATAATAACCACTCAATAAATAAATATTAGTAAGGTCAATTCAAGTCTCAACCTAATACTATGGTTTAGATAGATGTGTGTTATGGTCAAAGTGTGCTAAGATCAGTGGGCTAAGAGCTTGGTCCCAGTGTGGCAATGTTTAGAGTGGTGGAACCTACAGGAGGTTGGGCCCAGTGGGAAAACCCTCCCTGTTCCCTGGCCTCCTGTCTTATCATGTGATGCCCCCCCCCCCCCGGTGTGTGCCATGATGGTATCTACTATGAGTCCATTTATTCTTAACACACACAAATACACATATGAGTCCACTTCTGTTTATTCCACCACTACCATCCTATTCCACTTGCACATGTCACATCCGGGTGACACAGTAGCCTCCAGGGTTGTTTTCCCTGTTCCTAACATTGACACCTTCGCTACCCAGTATATTTTCTGCCTAGCATGCTCACAGCCCTAGTTTTAAATTTCAGAACTACAAAAAAAGTTTTTTTTTGGGGGGGGGAGGGCTAAGCCTTCACTAACTCCCATCATCTGTAAACTAAAGTCCAGTCAAATGTGATGGCGCCTGCCTGTAATCCCAGCTACCCAGAAGGCTGAGGCAGGTGGTACTCAGCAATAGGGCTTGCTTAGCATGCATGAGATCTGAATGTGCCATGAGAGTCCACCATCTGTCACTGTAACGACCCCTGCCCTCCTGCTATACTTTTTCCCACGACTATGTGCTTCGGCCCTATGACCTCGTGTTGGTTCTTCAAATACACTAAACTCATGGCTGTCACTGGCATCTACAGTCTTCACTTCATCTGCATCTACAGTGCATTCGTCCCTAAACATCAATAAGGCTTACCCCTATTCCATTGAGTCTCTGTGCATGGGTCTCCTTTATGAAGCTAAGACACTCCAGCTAAATCAGTCCCACACTTCTATACTCTACCCCTCAGAAGCTAATCAATACCAGGCATATGGCTACTTGTTTGGTAATCCACCATCTATCTCCTAGTAGGATCCTGGAGTCTGGTGTACTCGTCCTGCTTGTTTTCACAGCACCAATTTCTAGTGCCATGAACTCATACACCAAAGACACTCCAAAATTACTGGAAGGAGGGGGGACCTTTAGTGGACCTTACAGACCAACACAGGGATTTAGGAAAGAAATTTCTGGCAGTGTCTGAGATTTTTCTGGTAGTCTGGGGGATTAGGCTACTATTTGAGCTCACTGGTGGAGTATGTGTGCAGTGGTCTGAGGTGGCTGACTGGGGAGAGCGTGTGTGGCACAAGTATGAGGATCTGAGTCTGAATCCTCGCAGTCACGTATAAAGCTGGGTGTGGTGGTCCCAGTCTGACCCCAGCACTGAGGGAGGGGTAGACACTGACTGGAAGATCCTGCTGATCTACTGGACGGCCAGTCTAGCCAATTGGTAGGCTCCAGGCTCAGTGAGCGCCACTATCTCAAAATCTGCAGTGGAATGATAGAGAAAAACACCCAATATCTACTTAAAGCCTCCTGACCTCTGACATTCACAAACACACACATACATGCCTCAACCACAAAGTGTGAAACTACTAATATTTCAAGCTAGGTTATTTGAGACAGAGGAGATATAGCTATGGAAAGACCATGAAGGCAAAACAAAGAAGACTCCTGCATCTCTGAGTTCTGATTCTTTCTCCAAAGCAATTATTTCTAATTGTCCACCTGATACCGGTACCTGCCTCATCTATGGGTGCCAGCAACAATTCCAGCTCTTCACCTTGGGTCCCTGTAGCAGCCAATTTAACCAGAAACCATCTGCTCCCTCTCACCTGAGCCCATACTGTCTCCAAGTTTACTTCTCACACCTTATGATTAGGCATACCCTCAGCTCTCCCTGTTCTGACCTTGTGCCTTCCTCCTGATTACCTCAACAACCCCCATTTCTTCTAACTCATTCTCTCCATGGCCAAAGTGGCCGTTCCAGAATACCTCCCACCTTAGACCCATCAGGGGTACCTTCAACCCCTACATAAGTGTTCAGGCTTTGACACAGCTGCACAAGGTGTTCTGTAGAACAGACACTGCACGCAGCACCTTCAACTCCTCCCAGCTATACCTTAGCAGTTCTCTGCTCCTGTACTTGTCAGGAGACACATCCCCACCCCAGCCACAGCGAGCTCCTATGCCTACTTCCAAGTCACAGGGCAGGTCTACTGCCCCAAAGGCCCTCCCTGATTACTCTGAACCTTCTATCTGCTCCTCCCCAGTGGAGTCACTGTAACCATCTTTTCTCAGAAATGTCTTCCTGTAGGGGAAGGTTCACAGGTACTTAACTCTAAACCCCAAGAAGCAAAGTCTGCTAATTAAAATGACCTGTAATCTTAGACAGACCTGAGTCTTCTCACTTCCTAATCTTTGCTCTGACACCTCCCCACCGCCTTGATACAGCTACCTTGTAGGCTCAGGGGCTGGAGAGATAGCTCAGCAGTTAGGAGAGTTTACTGTCCTTTAGAGGGTCCTAATTCAGTTCCCAGCACCCACACCAAAGATTTACAACTGTCTGTAACTCCAGCTCCAGGGAATATGACACTCTCTTCTGGCCTCCACGGAAACATCCACATATATATAGAATACACACAGCAACACATGGGGGTCAGGGTCCAAGCTCACTATAGCTCCAACTGTTCACATTTAATGGTTTTTACACTTGCTGCTCCCATTGCCAGAAAATTTCTTGCTATTCTCATGATTTACTTTTGTTTCATTAAGGTCTCTCTTCCAAAATCCCTGTCCTTTCTTCCAGTACAAGGGATCAAACCCAGAGCCTTGCTCTTGGTAGGTAAGTGCTCCTTACAGTTCTAGCCCTTTAAAACTAGTTCTGAACTACATTTTATATTTATGTGTTTATTGTATATTTATGTGATATCTTCAAAGGAATAGCAAGCCTGTCTCATTCACTACCACATCTTCAAACCTATGATATCAAAAACATTCATTTATTTTATATTTATTAAGCACCTACCTACTCCACTGTATGCCAGACCAAGGTACTAGGCCCTCATGTTCTACAGGGAGGAGACAAACAATACATAGAACACGTAAAAACTAACTGCTAAGAACAATTAAAGCAGTGAAGACAGGAGTCTGACACCCTACATGCCCCTCTAATAAAAACTCCAAGTAAGAAGACAGGCAAAGCAGACATCCAACTGCAAGAGCAAAGCCCTGAAGTCACAGCATTTCCAGCAGCCGTACAGGAGGCCGTACAGAGAACGTGGGTCAGATTATTTGAAAGGCTTACAGCTCACTGAAGCACGATTAATAAAAACTCAGAGAGAGAAATTGGGGTTCAACCTCAAGATCCAAAAAGCAAAGCAGCCAGCCACTGGCTCTTACCTCAACCTCAGTCCAAAATGGCGATCCTGCCTCCAGGAATCTCAGCTGCTTTGCCTTTGAGATCTTCAGGTTGAACCCCAATTTCTCTCTCTGAGTTTTTATTAATCGTGCTTCAGCTCACTACAGGGAGCTTATTTTTATCATTATTACTATTAGTATGAGAAGACTTACTGGAGAGTTGGGAAAAATGAGGATTCTTCAGACAGAATCTCACTTGTAGTCCAGGCTGACCTCAAACTTGAAATCCTCCTGCCTCAAATTCCTAAGCACTAGGATTACAAGCATGCACCAGCACATTCAGCTTGGGAGTGGGGTATAATCTGGTGAGCTCGTTAGCTGCTGATGAAAAAGTAAGGCAAAAGCAGGAAACCCATACGAAAAACTAGTTCAACAATGCAACTACGAAGTGATGGTGACTTGTGTCTTGGTGGCAAACACTGAATATAGACTGGAGGGAAGAGGGGGAGCAACCAATGAAGACTCAAAGATTGTTGGTCAGACACTTTTTATATCACTAAATGAGAGAAAATGGAGGGACTAGGGATGTAGCTTAATGGTACAGTACTTGCCTAACAAAGCCTTGGAATCTCTCCCAAATACAAGAAAAGGAGGAGGAAGGGAAGGGAAAGGAGGAAAAGGACAGCAGCAGGCAAATACTGCTAGACTTCATTTCACACGAATGTCACCCCAGCACAGAGGAAACTGAGGTGGGAGGATCAAAGTTTAAGGCAGACCTGGGATGCACAGCAGAAGTAAAAACTTTAAATCAATCAGTCAATCAATAGGCTGAGGAGTCCTTTGGTGGAGGAAAACAGAAGGGAGTTTGCTAGCTTTATGCTCTGTTTCAACGGGTGATCAGACAATCTGAAGATGTATAAGGGTCAAGGAGGAGCCTAGGCTGAAAATATAAATACAGGTTCTTAGCCTAATGTACAGGAACTTAAAGCTGGAAGAGCTCAGCATAAATTTAAAAAAATTAAAAATGCCCCAAACACACGAACAGTGGCTAAGTGTGGGGGAAAGATGCTTGGATATTTTTATGAAATAAACGAATGTTCCTAGTACGGTTACAGGTTTGGGGTACAGACAGAACACAAAATGTGTTCCCAAGAGCTCCCAAGGTCCAGTCGAAGAGCAGAAGGTTGGAGAAGATGAGCAAGGAAATCGGGACCGGGAGAGGCTGATCCACCAACCGTGACAGTGTGCCTGATCTAATGGGAGCTCACCAAATCCAGCTGGACCAGGACTGAATGAGCATATGATCAAACCGGAATCTCTGAATGTGGCTGTCAATGGGAGATGACTGAGAAGCCAATGATAATGGCACTGGGACCTATCTCTTCTGCATGTATTAGCTTTTTGGGAATCTAGTCTATATGGATGCACACCTTCCTAGGCCAGGATGGAGCGGGGAGGGCCTTGGGCTTCCCACAGGGCAGGGTACCCTGCCCCCTCTTAAGGAAGAGGGGGTAGGGAGGAGGGTAAGTGGGGGCGCGGGAGGGGACTGGGAGAAGGGGAGGAAGTGTAAATTTTTTTTGAATAAAAAATAAAAGAATATTAAAAAAAAATGTGTCCCCAAAAGGAATACCAGCGCTGACCTCTACTTGTGTTGAAAGCCATCTATGGGGGGGGGGGCAGGATTGGGACAGGGTCTAACACAGACCAAGCTGTCTTCAAACTCCCTTTGGCAAGCGACAGCATATCCAGCATGCTGTGATTGTCATTCAAAAGAAACGTAATATACTTCGGGATCCCTTACAGAAGATAGGATGCAGGGTACCCAGAGACAGGTGAGTCAGCCGGAGTGGTAACCATTAGCATCCTGTTGGATTATCAGTTGAGGAGACAAGAGTTGAGAGGGCTTCGCTGGGTGGTCTCCCTCCCTTTACTCGGAAGAGCCATTCTCTGGAAGGACGACCCCAGCCCCCAAAGAGCGCAGCCAGGCCCGGCGACGCCTGGCAGCCTTGAGCGCGGGTGGGCGTGGCGATAGCGCACCAGTGGGGAGGACCACGCTCGGAAGAGCCTAGTCACAGCAGTCGGTGAGGTGTCGCCGGGCGGCGTTCCCAGCTGACTTAAGACAGGAAGCGCGAGCCTCGTGGCTACGAACTCGGGACGGGGTTCCGGCCAGCCTCTGGGCCAGGCCATGAACCCGGGGCCACGTGACCACTCGCTGCTCGCACTCCTTACCTGGCTCTGCCTCCGGTCCGCCGTCTGCTCCGGGCTGCTGCACTACGCCGCCGCCGCTTCTCGCGCCGCTCACCCGCGCTTCCTGATTGGCCGAGGCGGTCAGCTCCCAGAAGCCCCTGCGCCTTGCACAGCCAAAGGAACTTTATGGAGACCCGCGAAAGCGGACACAGACATGGGCGGGGCTGGGCGGAGCCTGAGGCGGAGCTGTGGTTGCAAGTTCGTCACGGGAGCTCCGCCCTCCTTCCCCGCCCACGTGGTTGGAGTTGACGGAACCAGAAGAAGCATTTCCGCAGTCCATTCTCTGTAGAGTTCCAGCCAAGTGCCAGGGCTTGTTCCAGACGGTCAGGACATGGTGACTTCCACAACCGACAAGATCCCTGGCTTCAAGCAGTTCTCAGCCTGGTCAGGGAAATAAAACATAAGTAACTGCAGGAGTTACTAGGAGAGCTAGGAACTGAAATGCAAACTAATTGAAGAAAACCGTTGAATAGCCAGGGAAGGCTTCTCCTAGGTGACATTCCGACTAAAAAGTGGAAGATGAAAACATGTTTCTGAGTTTCTAGGAGAAAAGCCTGTGGTTTGGCAGCCTGAACAAGCTAGCCTGGGCTGCTCACCCCTATAGGCCAGTTAGAGAAAAGAGCAATGGGGAAATGCAGAGAAAAGAGATTGCTTCAGTGTGGCCACTATAGGAAGAGGAACAAAATGTGTCACTGAGATACACATGGACACTTCTGGAGATTCTGAGTCTGGTAGGCAGAGGAAATTTAAAAGCAGACTCAGAAGGAAACTAAAGGGCAATTTTGTTGGGAATTTGAGAGAAAAATAACAGGGCAGGCAAGCTACAAATCTCAGCAACTGCTGAGAGAGACCTGAACAACAGGATGTTTTAAGTTAGAATTATAATTCAAAAGAGGCCGGGCAGTGGTGGCGCCCGCCTTTAATTCCAGCACTTGGGAGGCAGAGGCAAGTGGAACTCTGAGGCCAGCCTGGTCTTTAGAGTGAGTTCCAGAACAGTCAGGGCTACGCAGAGAAACCCTGTCTCGAAAAACCAAATAAACCAGCAAACAGAGAATAGAATTCAAAAGGGGAGCAGGCTTAACTCTGAGGATCTGTAAGTAACTGCATCAAGGGAAGGACTTCTGGTATGTTTACCTCTGTATCTTACTAAGGGGCTAGCTATGCCTCCCATCCTCTTAGCATTGTGCGTGTGTGTGTGTGCGTGCACACACGCGCTCTGGTGCCCAAGGGTCAAAAGAGGTCATCATATCCCCTGGAGCTGAAGTTACAAGTGGTTGTGAGACACAGATGCTGGGGACCAAACCCAACAAGAGCTTCAGCTCCCATGTTGCCTTTCAACTGTTAAAGAGGCATTTTTCGGATTGCACAGTATTAGGCGTGTCTAGTCTTTCAGTGAAGGTCACAGTCATGATATAATAATGAGGAACATGTGAACACAGGCCTAGACAAAGTTGTCATCATTAATAATTCTAGTTTGCAAGATACCTACTTGGTAGTGTTATCTTAAACTTTGCCTTATATACTTAGGGAACATAAATACAACTAACATACAAAGAAACCGACACTAATTAGCATTATAGCTGCACAGAAACTTTTTCTGTATGCGTGTGTATGTTTGTGGTATAAATTAGCATATGTCTAAAAGTGTGTATGCAGGTAAGTGCACGTGTTTGGAGGTCAGAGGTTGGTGTAGAATGTCTTTATCACTCTCCACTTTATTTTTAAAAACAGTGTCTCTCACTGGTAAGCACCAGGGTCCAACAATCTCTGCCTCCCTCCCCTTAGCACTAGGGTTAGAGAAGCTTGCCACCCCCTGAGGCTTTTACTTGGGCACTGAGGAGCAGAACTTAGATTCTCATGTGTATTTGGTTGTTTTTACTCTTTACTCTTTTGGGAGCCCAGCACCCAGCTCCCAAATAATCACACAGAGACTTGTTATTACTTCTAAATGCCTTGCCTTAGCTTGACTTGTTGCTAGTCAGTTTTTCTTAAGTGATCCCATCTACCTTTTGCATCTGGGCTTGTACCTTTTTCACTTCTATATTTTCTTTCTTTTCTTCTTACTGTGTAGCTGGAGGTGTTGCTGGGTGGCTGGCCCCTGTCATCCTCCTCTCTTGCTTTTCTCCTTTTCTTCTCTCCTATTTATTCTTTCTGCCTGGCAGCCCTGCCTATTCCTCTCCTGCCTAGCAATTGGCCATTCAGCTCTTTATTAGACCAATCAAGTATTTTGGGAAGGCAAGGTAACACAGCTTCACAGAGTTAAACAAATGCAACATAAAAGAACACAACACATCCTTGCATCATTAAACAAATATTCCACATCATAAATAAATGTAACACATCTTCAACTAATATTCCATCACTCATATTTGTGCAGTAGGTACTTTACCAACTAAGTCTTCTTGCCAGCCCAAAAGGCTTTCTCAATTTTTATTACATTAATTAATGTGTCGTGTGTGTGTGTGTGTGTGTGTGTGTGTGTGTGTGTGTGTGCGCGCGCGCGCATGTGCATGGGCACATGCACATGCAGGTCTTAGGCTTGGCAACAGTGTTTTTATCTGCTGTACCATCTTGCTAGCCCCAGAAATTGTTTTGTCTTAATTTTATGGATATAAGTGTTTTGCATGCCCGAGTGTATGTGTTCCAAATGTGTGCCAGATGCCCACAGAGGTCAGAAGAGGGTGTTGGAGCCCCTGAGACTGGAATTACAGATAGTTGTGAGCCAGCATGTGGGGGCTTGGAATAGAACCTGGGTCTTCTGCAAGAGCAACAAGGGCACTTTACCACTGAGTCAACTCTGCATTTGTGCCCCACCAATAAGTTCTTTATAAATTAACTTAGCTTCTATTTTTCAAGCAAAATTTAGAACCTCTGGCTCTATAAGATGTCTACAGAAATGACAAAATCGATACTTCAGAGCTCTTGCCGGTGTAGGGAGTGGAAGCAGTGACCACAGTGGTCATTTTCTAGCTCCAACTGTGTCTCATATGTACAATAGCAAAACACTTACTTAGTCAAGGCAAATAGATATTGGCCAGTTTTAAATGGAGGATTGCCAAAATGGAAACTTTTCCTCTGAATGGTACTGATCACAAATGATATAAATGTTCCATTTTTATTCATTATTTAATATATTGTAAGTCCTGGTGCAATGCACATTGTATAAGAAAACATTTTGTATGTATTAAACTTGCATGCTATTAACTGTAAACTTTTGCATAACATTTAAATAAAGTTCAGATACATGGCTCTACATATTTATTTCTAGTCATGGATACATAGTGTGTTAAAAGTACTAAAATTACCGTAATAAATGCTTATAAAGTGGTTATCAAAAAATGAGCATAAAGCTGCTTGGAGTGACCCACACTTTTAATCCCGGTGAAGCTTTGAGAATTCCAGGCCAGCTGATCTACGTAGTGAAACTCTGTCTCCAAAACAAAAACAAAATGAATATAGTTACTTAAGTGACCCTACATTCTGTTAAGACTGTTTCCTAATTAGCCAAAACGCCTAAGAAAATAAGCAGAAGCACAAACAGTTTTCTTGATGAAAATCTTTGTCCTTGAAGCCCCCGCTTTTACAAATGTTTCTAAGAGTAGGATATTTTTTAGTGTTTTAGACATAGTTTCACTATATAGTCCTGACTGGCTTGAAACTTGCTAAGCAGACCAGACAAACCTCCAGCCTCTGCCTACCCCACTGCCCCTGCTGGGATTAAAGGTGTACATTACCACGCTCAGTCTGTAGCAGAATATTTTTAAGAAAGCCTGTTCCTATAAACACAGAGAATTTGGTTCTGTTTGGTTGGAGGTTTTGCCCCAGCTCCTGGAATATTGGGTAGAAAGTTCCATTTCAAAGCTCCCTCCCCTGTGAGTTGTCCCAGTCCAAACTCCACCTCCAAGAAAGCCCGCCAAATGGTGACCTCTCCCCAGGGAGGGTCAAGACCACTCCCACAGGCTATTTAAACTGTCCCCCAGAAAAAACCGAACACATGGTCTCCCCGGTTCTCCTTTCCCCCTCTCTGTGTTTTCTCAGACTTCCACTCGAGAGCACGGGCATCCATTAAACCTGGGCTTCTAATTTGGTTTAATTTGGTCTGATTTGGATTATTGCATCAGCAGAGAGGCTTATCTGGCTGGAAAAACTTAACAGGTTCTGCTACCTCAGCACATTAGATTTTTACTTTGGAAATTTTCTTCAGATAAATTTATATTTTGAACTATTTTATGAAACTTCTGCATTTAGACATGATTATTTCTTAATAAAATATTTTATAGCTTTTCATCAAACTGGCCTAAAAATTTTAAGTTTATTTCTTAATTACATGTATATATGGGTGACTTTGTAGTGCAGATGTCTGTGAGCAGCCAGGCAGCCAGGCATGGGTGCTAGGAACCAAACTCAGGTCCTCTGCAGAGTGTAGTAGGTTTTCTTCCTCCTCTTCCTCCTCTTCCTCCTCCTCCTCCTCCTCCTCCTCTTCTTATTCTTCTTCAACAGGGTTTCTCTGTAGCTTCGGAGCCTATCCTGGAACTAGTTCTTGTAGACCAGGCTGGCCTCAAACTCACAGAGATATATATGCCTGCTTCCGCCTCTAGAGTGCTGGGATTAATTAGTCACTGAGCCAGTCCCTTAAATTTTTAAAAAGTATTTTCTGTATTATAGAATTGTATATGTTAATTTTAGTTTCAACTCTAGGGTTGGGGGTATAGCTCCATTTGTAGAATCCTTGCCTATCAGGCATAAAGATGTGGATTGACCCCCAGCAGTTACCAGAGTTTTTAGGGTAAAAGCTTGGACAAAGGCACAGTGGGAAGGAAATTCTTTCTATATCCATTTTTGGCTCAATTGACAAAGCATAAAAGACAGGGGAAATTAAGGCTTTTGGCAAAAGAAAGGAACCCTCAGACTGGAATCTGAAGCCTCTCACCAGCTGAAAAGCAAGAACTCCAGTGCAATTAGAAGTACTGAGGTGTCTCAGCAGGAAAGGCCGCCTAATGACCCAAGTTTGTTTCCTGGAAACCACGGGACTGAAAGAGAGAACATACTCCCACAGGTTGTCCTCTGACTTTGGCAAGCACACCATGGTGCATACACCCATGTATATGCATACACATACAGAGAGAGAGAGAGAGAGAGAGAGAGAGAGAGAGAGAGAGAGAGGTAATGAGCATTTTAAAAGAATTCTAATACAGTCAAACATTTGCTGTGAAGGCTGATAACATAAAAATAATTTTCTTAGGCTGCGTATAGCTCAATTAGTAGCGTGTTTGGCTTGCATGTATGAAGTTCTGATGATCTGAGTTCCATCCCTGGCCTGCTTGGTAGAAGAAGAAAAATGACTCTGACCTCTACATACCCACCATGACATAGTCCCTTCAACACACATACAAAAAGAAACAAAGAGAAAGAAAGAAAAAGAAAACTTTAAAAACAAACAACTCACACACACACACACACGTAACTATTGGCCCTAAGAAAAGACCAGCCACTGAATGAAATTTGCCATATGTGTGTGTTTCTAAAGAAGGCTTATATCCAAAATACATAAAGAGCTTCTACAGTCACAAAGATAACTCTATCAGAAATAAACAAAAGACCACGACTTGGAGAGAGCTCGGTTAGTAAAATGCTTGTCCTTGAAATCCCAAGAGAAAAGAAGAAAGGCAGGTGTAGTTGTTTATCCCAGCTCAACAGAGGCAGGGACAGGTAGGACCCTGGGACTTATTAGACAGTCAACCTAGGCTCACTGGGGGACTCCAGGCCAGGGAGAGACCCGTTTGTACAGAACAAAGTAGAGGACTCATAGGCATTG
Organism: Ondatra zibethicus; assembly: GCA_004026605.1. Classification (NCBI taxonomy): domain Eukaryota; kingdom Metazoa; phylum Chordata; class Mammalia; order Rodentia; family Cricetidae; genus Ondatra; species Ondatra zibethicus. Next base: position 34,586 of record PVIU01003533.1, on the reverse strand, counting down.
ACACCCAGGTCCTATGACCTCAACAGGTACATGTGCATGTACACCTGTACAGAAGAACAAGCACACAAAGCCTGTGCACACCGAGACAAAGAGAATTAGCTACAACCGCAAACAACTTGCACGAGTCTCATAGAAGGAGCAGTAGAAGAATGTAGACTCAAAAGGAAGATTCCTTTAACATGGAGTTCAAATCAGGCAAAGCTAATTGCTAATCTGTGGTGATGGATGTCAGAAGAGTGTCTATTTTGGAGGGGAAAGGGGGTGTCGGCTGGGAAAGAAGGCCTCTTCTCGGATCTGAAAATGTTCTGTTTCCTAATCTGGCTACTGAGTGAGTGGGTGCATTCACTCTTTAAAAATTTATTAAGCTGCACATTTAAGATCTGTGCACTTTGCCACACATTTATTATTCATTATACTACAATAAAATAGTTGCAGAATTTGAAATCGTTTTGTGACCCAGAATTCATAACATGTCCCCTCCCCCAACTGTTTGCAGTCTGGAATTCTGATTTACTGTTTTGCTATTCCCCGCTTACTGCATCCCTTCTGGAGTATAAAGCAAGAAATATCTTGCAAAGGACAGACAGACGCCTTCCTCACCACACTGATTGCTCTCCTGTCTTGAGCTGCTGCTGCCAGAGATGATTTCGTAGTGGGTGGCAGCTAATTACATAAAGCTTTGTGATCTGTGGCTGAGTGATCAGCAGTATTCTCCAAGAGACATTTAAAGCTTAATAGGGACAACGGCTCTAACTTTGCCCTCTGCACGAGTTTAATTTCAGCTACACAAAAGGTGATTCGACATTATCAAGGATGGCAAATTGGCTTCTGCTGAAACAGCGGCTCCTGGCAATGCGGCAGGCACGCCTGCAGGCTGGCGTGAAGGATGCCAAGAGCCTCAGTGGAGGCTCTCTAAGAGCACAGCTGGATTGCTCAGGATGCTGGGGCTGCTGGTAGCAGTTGAAACAATGAGGAAGCTTGCTTGCTCACCTCATTAGAAGTCCAGCAATGAGGCGAGTGTCTGGGTGACTGACTCAGGTCTTTCCATCTCTGCGCTTTGCCACCCGTAGTGTGGACTTATCTCAAAGAAGGAAGACTGTTTCCCCTTGAAGAATGTTGACAGTTCCGCCCCTGTAAAGCGAATGACTCTGGATTCTGTCAGCTTTGCTGATGGATAAAAAAATACATAGAGCTGTTCTCTCCAACTGGGATCTACATAGAGCTGTTCTCTAACTGGGATCTGTTAAAGAACAGACCCCCAAAAGACACCACGACTCCAGAAAACGAGCACTTTCTAAGAAGGTTAAACACACCACCCAGGACCCAGCCATTCTGCCACTACATACTTACCTAAGAGACATGGAAACATATTTACACAGAAGTGATTCTGCAAAAATGTTCATAGCAGCTTTATTCATAACAACTCCAACCTGGAAACAGCTAGTTTCCCGTCGTCCATTAACAAGGAATAAATGGCTGTGTGAACTATGGCATGGCGGTGCAGTGGACGACTACTTGGCAATGAGCAAATCGCTACCTGCTGCTGTGTCTGCGTAAGTGGGCCTCATAAACTGCTGTTAGAATAAGTAGTTGGTGATTCCAATCTAGCACACTCAAGAATACACCACTCTAATCGACAGTGAAAGAGCTGAGACTGTTCTTTCTCAGACGTGTTGATGTGATGAGTGTGGTCTTGTGCTGAGTATGTATGGACCCAGAAGTACACACGTGCAAACCCTTACTGAGCTGTGGGTTAGGACTTGGGCATTTTGTGGCAGGAAATTATTTCTCAGTCAAATATGGATGCGCTGGGGCCATAGCTCCATGGTGGTATGCTTCCCCAGCATGCCCAAGGCCCTAGGGCTGTGCTCTGGCACTGCAAAAGTAATCAAATAATGGGCTGGAGAGATGGCTTAGAGATCAAGAGCACTGGCTGCTCTTCCAGAGGTCCTGAGTTCAATTCCCAGCAACTACATGGCGGCTCACAACCATCTGTAATGAGATCTAGTGCCCTCTTCTGGCCTGCAAGTATACATGCAAGCAGAACACTGTATATGTAATAAATAAATAAATCTTTTTAAAAATTATCAAATAAGGCAATACAATGAGAGGAAAAATGATTTACTTGTATTCTTCTATTCCCTGCAACAACCTTGTAACCACCCCAGGAAGACAACGAAGGTTTCTTAGCATCCCGAACTCTGCGGGAACCGAAGCTCCAGTGGCTGATCGTCTTGTCCAGTTACATAGGCTGTGGTGGCAGACCAGCAGGAGCACTCTGGACTCCTGCGATGGAGGCCAGTACTCTCTGCACCAACCAATCCTCATGGGTGAGCTTGGCACCCTTGGTGAGTTCCAGAGAAGTCCTTAAAGCTCCGCAGCCCACTGCGACTGAAATGGAAAGAAGCCCACACACTCGTTAGTCATAGGCAGCTGACGATCACACAGCATTGTGAAGGTGGTAGGGCTTTTCAAATATCTGGCTGTTTTATTTGTTATTAAATATATTGACTGCTGGGTGAAAAAAGAAAGAAACCAAACCATCCCACACATTTCTCCATTGCTGCTGTTTAGGGACAGGTTTGCTGATGTCTATCAGCTTTGTTTATATCAGATTGGGCAATTTGTCGCTGATGCTGAAACTGTCAAAAGAAACATGGATTTGATTGACAAGGCCCTGGGGCTCCTCTTTCTTCCTTTCAACATTCCAGATGTTATTTTAAAAAAAAAAGTTTTCTCCACCCTCAGGAAGGCTCTTCTATGGGTGAAACATGTACCAAGGGAGCTTGGGGGATGTGGTTTTGGCTTTTGTGGAAACTTTATCTCCAGGGGACCCTGTCTTCTTGATTGGCTCAAATTACTCTCCATTTTCAACTGCTGTCTTTCAGTGCAACCATCTGTTTTGAGGGACATCTGTCAAGGGTTAACTGTTAAATATATTTGCAGCTGATGTTTCAAGGAAAAAAAAAGGCAAAAGAAAAGCATCCCGAAGAATGAAAGGAGAAAACAGAAACAGATTTGTAGCCATGACTGTGCTCAGAAAGCAGAGAACTCAATTCTGTAATTCCAACAGTGAGAGTTTGACTTCTTCTTTTCTAATTTGTATCCCATTGATCTTCTTTTGTTGTCTTATTGCCTAGCTAGGACTTCAAGAACTATATTGAATAGATATGGAGAGAGTGGACAACCTTGTCTTGTTCCTGATTTCAGTGGGATCTCTGGGAGTTTTTCTCCATTTAGTTTGATGTTGGCTGTTGGCTTGCTGTAGATTGCCTTTAGGTATGTTCCTTGTATCCCTGCTCTCTCCAAGACCTTCATCATGAAGGGATGTTGTATTTTATCAAATGCTTTTTCGGCATCTAATGAGATGATCATGTGGTTTTTATTTTTCAGCTTGTTTGTATGGTGGATTACGTTGACAGATTTTCGTATGTTAAACCATCCCTGCATCTCTGGGATGAAGCCGACTTGATCATGGTGGATGATGGTTCTGATGTGTTCTTGGATTCGGTTTGGCAGTATTTTATTTAGTATTTTTGCATCAATGTTCATGAGTGAAATTGGTCTGTAATTCTCTTTCTTAGTAATGTCTTTCTGTGGTTTGGGTATCAGGGTAATTATAGCTTCATAAAAAGAGTTTGGCAATGTTCCTTCTGTTTCTATTGTGTGGAACAATTTGAGGAGTATTGGTATTAGTTCTTCTTTGAAAATCTTGTAGAATTCTGAGCTGAAACCATCTGGTCCTGGGCTTTTTTTGGTTGGAGACTTTTGATGACTGTTTCTATTTTTTTTAGAGGTTATAGGTCTATTTAATTTGCTTATCTGATCTCGATTTAATTTTGGCAAGTGATATTTATCCAAAAAGTTGTCCATTTCCTTTAAGTTTTCCAATTTTGTGGAGTACAGGTTGTTGAAATATGACCTGATGATTCTCTGTATTTCCTCCATGTCTGTTGTTATGTCCCCCTTTTCATTTCTGATTGTGTTAATTTGGATATTCTCTCTCTGCCTTTTGGTTAGTTTGGATAAAGGTTTGTCTATCTTGTTGATTTTCTTGGAGAACCAATTCTTTGTCTACTTGATTTTCTCCTTGTTTTCCTCATTTCTATTTTGTTAATTTTAGCTCTCAATTTGACTGTTTCCTGTCATCTAGTTCTCTTGGGTGAGTTTGTTTCTTTTTGTTCTAAAGTTTTCAATTGTTCTGATAATTCACTAATGTGAGATTTTTACAGCTTCTTTATGTAGGCATTTAGTGCTATGAACTTTCCTCTTAATACTGCTTTCATTGTGTCCCATAAATTTGGGTATGTTGTGTGGTCATTTTCATTGAATTTTAGGAAGTCTTTAATTTCTCCCTTTATTTCTTCCTTGACCTATTGATGATTGATTCAGGTGAGCATGATTTAATTTCCATGTATTTGTGGGCTTTCTGGAATTAGTGTTGCCATTGAATTCTAGTTTTAAGCCATGGTGATCTGATAAAATACATGGAGTTATTCCAATTTTTTTTGTATCTGTTGAGGTTTATTTTGTTACCGAGTGAGTACGTAGTCAGTTTTTGAGAAGGTTCCATGAGGTGCTGAGAGGAAGGTATATTCTTTTCTATTTGGATGGAATATTCTATAGTTGGGATTCCTTTACCGTTATCATGCCGACAATCTGAGGGCCTCGCTGGAGAGGATGCATAATTATCACATGGCAAATGGACTACTTCTTGCTGTTCAACAATGAGCACCACAATGAAGACTCCTACTATAAAGAAACAGTCAGGATTCTTTATTAGGGTATTCTAACAAGAGGGCATTCTGTATGCTACACACTTTCTTTATGATGGTGTTTTAGTCCTGGCCATGCAGAGCATCCCCAGTGGATCAAAGAAGGAAAGGATGCTGAAGGTATGCAAGGTCATGCTGCTAAGCAACAGGACGACTCCAACTCAGGCTGGCCAACTGCTGCAGCCCAGGGTTCGCGCCCCATCTCGTGTGTGTGTGTGTGTGCGCGCGCGCGCGCGCGCGCGCGTGCCTGACAAGTCAAGAAGAGGGTATTGAATCTCCTGGAACTGGAGTTACAGACAGTTTTGAGCCAAAATTGAGAACCAAACCCAGGTCAGCAAGTGCTCTTAACTGCTGAGTCATCACCTCTCCAGTTCCCCTGGTCATTTTTAAAGACCTGAGTTCTTACAGCCAACATGCCAGAAAAACAATCACATGAGGCGTGGGGTGGTGCAGGGCTGTGTGCGGGGTTTACTGTCTTTCTGGCGGCCTGGCAGTGTGACGGCAGCAGGCAGAGCTGTATCCTCAGTCTCATCCTGAGGGGAAGATGCCGTATCCCTCATTGGCACGTATTTCCCGAAGACACCGCATCCCTCATTGGCACACTGAGCACTGGGATGCTGATCCAGCCAGCCCAGTGCACCTGTCTTGACAGGCGCAGCAGCCAGTGCTCTACCTGTGCCCTCCTCTGCAGTGATTTGGTTTTCCCAAAGGCTAGCACACCTGCCAAAGTCTGCAGGGATCTCCCTCTGCCTTCTCTTTGGTCTCCACCTCCAATTTTTTTTATAAGATTTATTTATTTAAGATGTATACAATGTTCTGCCTGCATGTGTGCCTGCAGGCCAGAAGAGGGCACCAGATCTCACTAAATAGATGGTTGTGAGCCATCATGTGGTTGCTGGGAATTGAACTCAGGACCTCTGGAAGAGCAACCAATGCTCTTAACCTCTGAGCCATCTCTTCAGCCCCGGTCTCCACCTCCAGTTTTTTTATGGACCTGTTTGTGTTTCTTTGTAAAATTCCGCATTTCTCCTCACTCCATGCCTTGCTGCTGCTTGAGGCTTCCAGTCAAGTTAAGGAACGAAACCCTGGGTCTCTTTCCCCCGGGGAACCTTGGCAGATCTCATTCCAGGCAGTGAGTGACAGACGGAACAAAAGCCCCATAGAGTCATGTAGGCGGAATCCATGTTATAAGGTAGGAAAGGGGATGTTTGTGGTCAGAAGAGGGGGCAGCATCAGGTTAAATGAAGAAGGGGACAAAATCCCAGACAGGATAGTGAGCTGCTTAAATCCTATAGCCACAGGCAAGATCAATAACCTCAATTTTCTAGCAATAAGGAGAAAGCTTAATAAGGATGACACGTGGCTATGAATATGATGCTGTCCCCAACAGTGCTGTATGAAGCATAGAAAAACGCTGACGTATATGGAAGCTTGGGGTCCGGTGCATTGGGGTTCATTATACCAGTCTCTCTACTTTGTGCGTTTTGCTAAAATGTTGCATAATAACACATTAAGAGATAGCCAGGGTTCAGCTACTTGGGAGGCTGAGGCAAGAGGATCACTTGAGCCCAGGAATTCTGGTCTAGCCTAAATAATACAGAGAGTATCCCTTCCCCAGTTAAAATAAATAAATAAAAAGAAAAAAGGATGAAAAATGTTGCAGAATGTTTGATGATATTTAGACATTGTACTGTGTTGTTAAATTAAAAAAAACTGGTTAAAACTGCTAACTCAAACATGTAAAACAATGTCTGTTTTAACAAATTTTAAATATCAAAAAATTGGTTTTCGGAGATGGCTGAGCTGGTAAAGTATTTGCCAAACCTGGAGTTTGGCTCTCCAGAGCTCATAAAAAGCCAGATATTGTAATCCCAGTGGTGAGGAGAGAGAGACAGAGTCCCAGAGCTCAGAAACCAGCTAGTCTAGTCCATCAGTGAGCTCCGCGTTCATGAGAGACCCCCCCCCTCAAAAAATAAGGCAGCAAGCCACTGAGGAAGACACATGCTGTCCACCTCTGGCCTCCACGCACCTGTACACACACGAACATATACAAATCAAAAAAATTAATCCAGGTTCTCAAAGAATTAATAAAAAACATTGTTTAAAGAAATTAAGCCAGACATGGTGGCTCACGCATATAATCTCAGACTTTGGAGGCTGAACTGAATGGATTGCTTCGAGCTCACTGCCAGCCTGGACTACCTTACGCAAAAAACAAAACAACGCTAGCAAGACGGCTCAGTAGGTAAAGATGCTTGCTGCCAAGCCTGATGGTCTGAGGTCGATCCCCAGGACCCCACTTGGTGGAAAGAGAGAACCAATTGCTAAAAGTTGTCCTCTGACCTCCATATATGTGCCATGGCATTCATGCACCCCTACACAAACTCATAGATAAATACGTACATAAGTGTTTAAAAAAGAAAGCCACGTAAAATACTATATTTTTTCATAGGTATGCCCAGACCCATACAGAAAAAGTATTCGCCGATGAGATGGAGAAAAAATATGGACACAAAGTTGGATTTGTTATGTATTTCTAACTAACTTTTAAAAGTGTTCTATTCAAGAGGCCCTGAGAGTCCCCACCACTTCATACAAAGAAGGAAGAAAGAACAAAAAGTTTCCGACATTTCTAAGTGTGTTTCTAAGTGGTTATCTGGCAAAAGGCTGGAAGAGGGGAGTCGAGGGTAGAGCTGGCTGCCTAGGAGAAGTAGAGATTTATCTGGACCATTTTAATTTTTCACAAGAATGTATTCATATATTCTGTGTAATTAAAAATTAATAAAACCCAAAATACTCTCTGTGAATACACCCCGATGTTAGCGAGGAATCTCCATAGACCTGAGATGGTCTTGGTTCTTTTCTATAATTTATGAACCTCCTGCTATGAGCGCTGATGACTTCAGCTATCAACATTGAGGGAGGAAGGAGGGGAGATGAGGAAACAGGCTGTGGTTTCAGTTGGTTGTGGAGCATTTACCGACCATGCTACTGTGGGTAGGGCTCTGGGTTGGAGCCCAGCACCAATAAATAAATAAATACAAATACAAATATAATTAAGCTGGACATGGTCATGCATACTTTTAATCCCAGTACTTGGAGGTAGAGGCAGGTAGATCTCTGTGAGTTTGAGGCTAGCCTGCCTGGTTTACAAGTAAGTTACAGGCCATGTAACTAGGCCAGCTAGGACTCCATAGTGAGACCCCGTCTCAAACAAATAAATACATAAATTTTAAAAAGAGGAACGAAACTCTCCCATTCTCGTCACCCAGTATCTATGGAGCCCACTCTTCCAGGCCCCGCTCCATGTTCCCTGATCCTCAGCTCTCTCCTCCACAGACAGTGGTTTCCTTCTTGGTGTTCTTTAAGCTCAGGAAAAGCCCCAAAGTGGGTTTGGATGTTGGTCCCTAAGAGTGGCGTATAAGCATCCTTGCCCTGTGCTTGTCAATCACTCTCCTTGCTGAGCTGGCCCCTGGAAGTCCTCCTACTCTTCTGTGGGTATCCAGAATCCTTGCTAGAATTTACACTGTGCTGAGTCCTTGAGAAAAGAAGGGGAAGCCAGGCCTGGTAGCACAGGCCTGATGTCTCAGCTACTCAGGAGGGTGAGGCAGGAAGATTGCAAGTTCAAGGCCATCCTGGACCACAAAGTCAGTTCAAAGCAATTTTGGGCAATTTAATGAGACCTGGTGGCTTTCCTATGTTTGAGGTCTTGGGTTCCATCACCAGCACTGAAAAATTAAATAAATAAATATAAAATAATAATAAAAAAGAATACATCATTTCTTCCCCACTTGGGGTCTCCCAACATGCCTCCCACCCCACACCCCTGAGCTCTACCACCAATGCTTGTTCTCTTGGAGCCGAATTTAGTAAGCTTTCACTGTGGGTCCAGCGTTGTTCTAGGCAAGGAGGGGCATGCCTAGCAAGTGGCAGTGACAGGCTGGGACCCCAGGCCCGTAGGTGCCACACCTGGCAGAAGGTCCAGAGCTACTAGGGGTTAACTCCTGTCTGATCGGAGCCTCAACAACCATCATGCCAGTCCTGAGCTGGATGTCTCCAGCAAGGCTGGCACTTTCCAAATGCCCTTTAGTGACCTTGCTTCCTCCTCGCCGAGTTGAAGGGGAAAAGCAAGGGCAATAGAAATCAAATTATCCCTGGCCCTAAGAAGCCAAGCTAAGAAGTTAGCACGTTGTTTTACGTGCTAACTCAAAAAGAATGAACGTATCCGTGAAGTTACAAAGCATCTTCTGCTACATCTAGACAATGGCCTTTGAATGCTGTGCTAGTTTGCTTTCTAGAGCTGTGATAAACATAATCACTAAAGCAATTTGGGGAGGAAAAGGTTTATTTCATCTTAAGGTTTATAGTCCATCATGGACGGAAGCCAAGGCAGGAACTCAAGGCAGAAACCTGGAGTTAGGAGCTGAAGCAGAGGTCATGGAGGAACATGCTCACTGACTTCTCCGGGTTCACATTCAGCTACCTTTTTTTATGCAATCACCCAGGACCACCTGCCCTCCCATATACATTAAGTTAATCTAATAGAGGCATTTTTTAAATTTTTGGGGGGCGTGGAGGATTCGAGACACGGTCTCTCTGTGTAGCCCTAGCTGTCCTGGAACTTGCTATGTAGACCAGGCTGTCCTGGAACTCAGAAATCTGAATGCTGGGATCAAAGGTGTATGCCACCATTGCTGCCACCAATTCAGTGGAAGCTTGCTTGCTTTCTTTCTTTCTTTCTTCCTTCCTTCCTTCCTTCCTTCCTTCCTTCCTTCCTTTCTTTCTGTCTTTCTTTTTTGGTTTGTTTTCTCTGTGTAACCCTGAACTCGATTTGTAGACCAGGCTGGCCTTGAACCCACAGAGATCCGCTTGCCTCCGCCTCCCAAGTGCTGGGATTAATGACCTAAGTCACCATACTAGCAGGAGGCATTTACTTCATTGAGGTTTCTTTTCCCAGATAACTCTAGTTTGTGTCAAGCTGACAAAAGACTGCCAGTGACAAATGGTTTCCTTCAAAGAATATCTCTATTTCCGGAGAGACAGCCAGGCCTTTAATGAGTAAGTTTGTCTTGTCCGACTCCTTAAGTCCATACCTTGCAATTTACTATTTAGAGTAAAGACTTCTTCATTAAAAAAAAAAAAAAATTCCGGCTGGAAAAATGGCTCGGTGGGTGCAGGTGCTTGCTCCACAAGCCTGGTAACTTGAGTTTGCTTCCTGAAGCTCATATGAAGGTGGAAGGAGAGCACCGACTCCCCAGAGCTGTCCTCTGCACGCACTCTACTGCATATGCCTTCCCTCCCTCTCTCCCTCCCCCCCCGTGCACACCAAATAAAAAATATTTTCCTAAAAAAATTATGTTCTGATACCTGCTGTGAAGAAATGTGGTCAAGAGCCTGAACAGATGGCTCAGCAGTTATGAGCACTGAATGCTCTTCCAGAGAGAGGGCTTGGGTTCAATTCCCAGCACCCACATGACAGCCCACAACTGTTTGTAACAGTTCCAGGGGATCTGACACTCTCACACAGACACACACAGGCAAAACACCAATGCACATGAAATAAAAAATAAATAATTTTTAAAAAAAAGATAGATGCTCAAAGCACCAGATGATGATATACAAGGTTAGGCTAGGTTTTTAAGGCCAGCCTGGGCTACATAGACAGATGCTGCTGCAAAAAGGTAAAAGCTAACTAAACAACCAAACAAAACGCGGCATTAATATAAAATATTCTCCAATTTAAAGCAGCCTAAATGTGTCAAACCCTGTCCAGATGGGAAGGAAATTCTAAAATACATCCTCACAATCAGGAATTAGAACCGTGTTCTGATCTTTGACGGAAGGAAAGACAGGTGCCCTTCAGCAAACAGAGATGTGTCCTGGGGAAATTGGCAGCTGATGCTTATAGCTGCCCCCAACTCGAAAGCCTCTTCCCGGGGCAGTATGTGCACATGTCTCGCTGTCCAAACTTGGGAGCTTCCGCGCAGCATCTCAGGAGAGCATTTTAGGAGGCTGGTTGGTTAAGTGCTGGTGACTCTATATTTGATTTTCCCCAGCTTGCAGTGAAAATAATTAACCACCAGGTGGCAGCAAATGCCCAGCAAGTGAAGTCAATCCCGCTTCAAAATTCAAATTGCGCAGACCTGTGTGGTTCTGCAGGATAACTAGGGCTAAATTACGCAGCTGAAATTTCCTTTAGAGACGAAATCGCATGTATCCCTGACCTCACACTTGCTAAACGGCTGAGGATCACCTTGAACTTGTGATTCTCCGGCACCCACCTCATGAGGGCTGGGATTACAGGCATGTGCTTCCATACCAGTGTGCTGGTGTTGTCTACAGAACTGTTTGAGGGGAATACGATATAGCAGTGTGCTATTTTACATCTCTCTCTATCTATGTTCAGTAACATCACGTTGGTAGTGTGAAATTGGGCAGTGATGATTAAGAGCTGTGTGATGGAACATTTGGGTTCCATCCCGAGCACTGGAGAAAAAAACGTAAGTAAACAAACAAACAAATAAGGTAGCAGTTGTGCCACATAAACTGGCAAACCTAAAAGCCAGGTTTGCTGGGCGGTAGCGGCGTACACCTTTAATCCCAGCACTAGGGAGGCAGAGGTAGGCGGATCTTTGTGAGTTCGAGGACAGCCTGGTCTACAGAGGGAGTTCCAGGACTGGCTCCACAGCTACTGGAAAACCCTGTCTCGAAAAGCAAAAGCAAAAACAACAACAACAACAAAAATGAGCTGGGGTAGAGTCCGTGGTGTGGTTTAGTGGTAAAATGGTTGCACAAAGCATGCAAAAGGCTGTGGGCTCCATCTCCAGTACCATAGAAAAAAAATGGAACAATGCTGATGATTGTTTTGGGATATTTGTACATCCTGTGAAGATGTATTTGCTGTGATTGGTGTGGTAAAAAGCTGAATGGCCAATAGCAAGGCAAGAGGTATAGGTGGGACTTAAACACAGGACAAATAGGAAATTATTCTTTTACTACAAACAGAAACTTTAACTTGCACAGGACAAACAGGAGCTTCTTCTTCACTCTCTGAACTGCAAATAGAACCCTTAGCCTGTTTTGGCCTTCCATTAACTATATATATATATTAAATACACACACACATATATAATTAAGGTATATTGTTCTTGTTTCGGTCTCACACACTACCTAGACATATCTGGGAAGAGGAGACAGGGGCACACTATGTATGGCTGGCTGGCCTGGAACTTACTAGGCTCACTAGGCTGGCCTTGAACTCATAGATCACCTGTGTCTGCCTCCAGAGTCCTGGGACTAATTAAAGGCATGTACTACCACACCTGGCAAGGAAGAGGAACTTTTTTGTTTTGTTTTGAAGACAGGGTTTCTCTGTGTAGCTTTGGAGCCTGACCTGGTACTTGCTCTGTAGACCAGAGCTGGCCTCAAACTCACAGAGATCCACCTGCCTCTGCTTCCTGAGTGCTGGGATTAAAGGCGTGAGCCACCACCAGCGGAAGAGGGACTCTTAATTAAGAAAATGCCTCCATTAGAGTGGGCTGTAAGCAAGCCTGTGGAGCGTTTTCTGGATTAATGATTGACGTGGGAGGGTCCAGCCCATTGTGAGCAGTGCTATCCCTGGGCAGGTGGTCCTGGGTTCAATAAGAAAACAAGCTGAGCAAGCCAGTGAGCAGCACTCTCCATGACCTGCTTCAGCTCCTCTTCTAGGTTGCTGCCTTGCGTTCCTTCCCCGAGTTCATCCAGTGATGGAGCATGACCTGAGAAATAGCAGATGAAATCAACCCTTTCCTTCCCAAGTAGCTTTCGGTCATGGTGTTTTATCACAGCATTGGAAACCCTGATCAAGGCAGATGATGCTATATCCAAGCTGAGCTCATAAGCCCTAGGCTCCAGGAATCTGCCTCCGCCTCACAAATGGCTGGGACTACAGGCTGGTGCCGCTGTTTCCATCTTTGTTTGATTATTTGTCAACTATTATCCAATCCATTAAAGAAATGACTCATGTCCAGGAGGTGGTGGTGCGCGCCTTTAATCCCAGCATTTGGGAAGCAGAAACAGGTGGATCTCTGTGAGTTTGAGGCCAGTCTGGTCTACAGAGAGAGTTCCAGGACAGCCAAGGCTGTTACCCAGTGAAAGCCTGTTTGAAAACAAACAAACAAAAAACACAAAAAGAACGGAAAAAAGAAAAATCAAAGAAAGAAATTGTAATGATTGTTCTGTCTCTTTAAGAGACAAGCCACGCCCACTCTGTCCCCCCATCCGCTGAGGCAGGCTGATCTTCAGCTTCCGGCCTGAGTTCTCTCTCTCTTTTTCCTATTTTCCTCTTGGAGAGGCAGCTTCTGCCTCTCTCCCCACTTCTCCCCTTCCCCCGCAGAATCTCTCTCTTCTCTCTCCTCTCTCTCTCTCTGCTCTTCTCCCCTTCTCCCTACCCCCCCATAACCCCCTGAATAAATACCCAACCTCACTCTGCTTGGCATGCCTGTCTCTGTGCTTCCCACCTGCCGCCTGCCCACTCTGCTCGCTGGGGACCAGCGAGCCGCCACATGGCTGGGGACCAGCCAACTTTGTTTGGGGACCTGCCGTGTGGTCTCGACTAGGACGGGCAGCAAATCCATTACAGAAATGACTCATCACTAGTGAGAAGGTTCTAGTCTACGTTCCATTGCCTTGTCTTTATTTTTCTCATTAATATAAATGAAAATATGAAGCAAGATTCACACTGGAGCTATATCCATCAACTGTAGACCATAAGTTAGCTACAGACAGACATGCAGTGAAGGTGGCTGGTAACTTTTAGGGAAAAGCAATCGGCCATGAGGACTGTATAACAATTAGTATTACTTACTTTGTTTTTATAAATTTATTTAAAGTGTCTTTTATATCATTAACATTTATAGTAAGCATATGCACTGACATTTATTAATCATCCCCCAGAACAATTTATCAAGCATTCAAAAGTATTCCCCTATCGGTATTTCTTTTTCTTTTCTTCTTTTTTGTTTTGCAAATGTATGTGAGTGTTTTGTCTGAATGCATGTCTGTACATATGTGTGCCTGGTGCCTGAGGAGGCCAAAAGGGGCTTAGGAACTGGAGTTACAGACAGCTGTGAGCTGCCATGTGGGTGTTGGGAATCAAACCCAGGTCCACTGGAAGAACAATTAGTGCTCTTAACCACTGAACCATCTCTTTGTCTTCTCTTTTAAGCACAGGTTTGACCTGCCTGTACCCAAGTGGTCCTTACAAGCTCTAAACAAGTATTAGTTTATATGTTTATATACATGTATATATTATATATAATAGGGAAATTCAATGTTCTGTACATGTCTTACTTGTCTGCCTCCCTTCAAGGTAACAGTGATTTCAAGGTTTTAAAATGGATTTCTTTTTATGATAGGGTTCTAAAGTTTCTATGGGAGAGCAGATGCTACTAACAGTCACAAAGTTTCTGGAGCATAGCATGGCTTTAGGAGCAGGGAGTGTATCACTTTTGGTGTCTGGGCGACAGCATCAGCAGGATTCCTTCCCCCCCACCCAGTTTATTGGTTTGTGCTTGGAGGGAAACATGAGGATTAAGAAATGGCAGGTAGAAAAAACAGGGATACAAATGAAAAGATAGAGACACAGGGTTGAGTTGGGAGGGCATCCAGGAAGTACTGAGATTTGCCCCGCATTTATTTCTCAAAAACTTTAAATGCCCCAACCCAAAGGAGGGGCTGGAGACAAAAGACTTCTTTTTGTTTGTTTGTTTTTCAAGACAGGGTTTCTCTGTAGCTTTGGAGCCTGTCCTGGAACCAGCTCATGTAGACCAGGCTGGCCTTGAACTCACAAAGATCTTTTTGCCTCTGCCTCCCAAGTGCTGGGAGTAAAGGCGTGCACTACCACCACCCGGATGACAAAAAACTTCCTTACCGAAATACAAAGAACAAACAAGGTGACCACCTTCTCAAAACTCAAAGCATCAGTAACCACACCCTAGATCAAAACATCCTGCTAGAGGCCACATCCTGGGTCAAACCTCCTGTCACAACCTTAGAGGAGCAAGAATAGGCCTGGACTCTCTGACCTTGGGTCAAGGAGAACCGAATCCACATCCATGGACTCCCACACAGGACTCTGGGAAGCTTTAAAGGTGCAAGTCCAGAAATGGATTCATGGCGGGGGGGCTGGGGGTGTGCTTCAATGGTTTTGTCCCCAAAATACAAAAAGCAAAGAATCAAAAAGCCTTAACCACTGAAAAAGCCTGAGGCAGAAGGATCATGAGTTTAAAGCCAGCCTGGGCTACATAGCAAGTTCCAGGTCAGCAAACACCCACATCTAGAGAGCTCTGGTAAATACCAGAAGGGGCTGGTCAGCCATGAGGAAAGGAAGAAACATTCCGTCTGCCGACATATTCGCTTGCTCACCATGATGACAGCAGAATCTTGTCACTCCGTATCAGAGGGATAAAGGATTGTATGTGTGCATGTGTGCCCATACATGCATATTCATGTTTGAGACAGGATTTTGAATCCATAGCCTTGTGTGTGCTAAGAACACACTCAACTCCAGAGCTCCTATAAAAGCAAAATGTTTCTTGCCAGGCAGCGGTGGCACATGCCTTTAATCCTAGTACTTGGGAGACAGAGACAAACAGATCTCTGTGAGTTCGAGGCCAGCCTGGTCTATAGAATAAGTTCCAGGACAACCAAGACTACACAGAGAAACTCCATCAAAACCAAAAAAAATTTTAAAAGTTAAAAAAATTAGAAACAAAATATTTCTTAAACAAGCCACAAAGGAACTGATGGAGATTGAATACTTTTAGGATGGGCATGGTGGTGTGCACCTTTAATCCCACCATGTAGGAGGCAGAGTCAGGAGGATCTCTGTGAGTTCCAGGCTAGTGTTGTAATGGTCTGTCCTGTCTCTTCAAGAGACAAGCCCTGCCCACTCCCTTCCCCATCCCCTGAGGCAAACAGATCTTCCTTCTGCTTCCAGCCTGAGTTCCTTCCTTTCCATCTCTCCCTTCTTCCCACTTCTTCCCTTCCCCCCTCTGTTTCTCTTTCTGTCTTTTTCTCTGCCTCTCTCTCTCTGCTTTTCTCCTTTCTCCCTGTCCCCCCTTTTCCTTTCCCCTCTGTAACCCACTAAATAAATACCCACTTTTCCTGCATGGTGTGCATAATAGGTCTCTGTCTCTCACCTGCTGCACAGCTCCCTGGCTGGGACTGACTGCCTTCATGGCTGTGGTCTCTTGGCCTGCTGCTCACTGCAGCCACTCGGGGAATGGCGCTGTTTTATTTTTACCATAACATTGGTGCCTGTGACTCTGCCAGGCTCTCTCCATGTTTCCTCCGGCCTTTGGGTGGGCCAGTTGAGGACGTGTGGAACCCTGGGCTCCAGAACCAGGTTTCTTTACAACAGCTCTGTATTCTATCTGCCTAAACACCAACCTCTATGCACACCAGTTTTCCCCTTCCAGCCCTCAACCACAGCCTTCATGGCTATGGTTACAATTGAGCCCTTCACTGACATTCATCTCTGGTTGCTTCCCATAGCTAAAAACATGACCAGACTAACTATGTTAGTCCTCCTGCACTAGCACTACACACGATGTGCGGTGCATTCAATTTGGGGCTCAGGGTCCCTTGGATTTTTCTTTCTCCTTTCTTTTCCTTTCCTTTCCTTTCCTTTCCTTTCCTTTCCTTTCCTTTCCTTTCCTTTTCTTTTGGACCACTCTTAAGTGGCCCCCGCCACGAGAGACGGCTCAGAGCGGCCTCTAGCCTCTGGCTTCCGAGTTTCCCAGACGGGAGCCAGTCAGGCTTCAACACCCCGCCTGTAGAGAGGAAATGTCCTTCTATAGGCCCTGCAGTGTTTGTTCACTGTTTTTTCGGTTTTCACATTTTCAGCTATGGAAAACAACCACAGATGAATGTCAGTGAAGGGCTCAACCATAGTCATGAAGGCTGTGGTTGGGGACTGGAAGGGGAAAACTCACCACTGAAGCCACTGGTGTATGTAGAGGTTGGTGTTTAGGCAGATAGAACGCAGAGTTGTTGTAAAGAACAACTGGAGCCCAGGGTTCCACATTTCCTCAACTGGCCCACCCGTGGGTGGGAGGGAAATGGAGAGAGCCTGGCCGAGTCACAAGCACCAATGTTATGGTAAAAATAAAGCAGCGCTGTTCCCGGAGGAGCCTGTGGGCCACAAGGGGCAGTGAGTCCCAGGCAGGGAACCACTTGGCAGGTGAGAAAATGTTATTCTTTTTAAAGATAAGGTAGGGGGACCAGTCCCACAAGGGTCGGCAGTCCTATGAGGGGCTGTGGCAACCAAAGGTTATAGTAAAAGTAAAATGCTGCAGGTCCCCATGGAGGGTCACTAAGGCAGCTGGTCCCAGATATTTATTTAGTGGGTTATGGAGGGGAAAGGGCAAAGGGTAAGGGGATAAGGGAGAAGAGCAGACAGAGAGGCAGAGAGGGAAAGAGAAAGAGAAACAGAGGGGGGGGAGGAGGGGAAAGGGGAGAAGGGGAAGAAGGGAGAGAGGCAGAAGCTACCTCTTTGGGAGAGAGACAGAAAGGAAGGAACTCAGGCTGGAAGCAGAAGGAAGCTTGCCTCAGGGGATGGGGGAGGGAGTGGGTGGGGCTTGTCTCTTAAAGGGACAGGACAGATCTGCTGCGGGAGCTACTTCCGCTCCTTCAGCCAATAGCCTTTAAGATATCAGCCCACTGGGGCGTGGTCTCTTTAGTTTTAAAAAAGCAGTGGTAGCTGTGTGCTCTCTCTCTTGCCTCTGACTCCCAAGCTTCGGGATTAAAGGTGTGTGATACCACATCTTGAAGTCACAGAGGTCAAATCTACCTCTGCCTCCCAAGTGTTGGGGTTAAAGGTGTGTACCACCACACCCAACTACTCAGCAGAAGTAGCTCCCGCAGCACAGACCATTACAAGTATAGTCTATATATCAAGTTCCAGGTCACTCAGGGCTATATAGGAAAGCCCCATCTCAAAAACAAACAAACTTCTATTTACTTGAAAGTAAGATCGTTTCCTGGCTCCCTATTATATGGAAAATGAGCAGGTAAGACTATTTCCAGGCATTTTCTGATTCTGTCTCCTCCTCTGGGATGGGCAAAGCCTGGTGCAATGTGCGTTGTAAGGGGAGAGATAGATGCTGGCAGCCCTGCACATATGCCCTCTGTGGCCTCTTGCCCCCCTCCTTAGGGAGCTCGCTAAGGCAATTTACTGTTATTTTTTTTTTCAGCTGTCCCAGGCCCATGTGACCTATATGTCTCTGAGGAGATGCTTAAGACTGATGCAGACATGGATTTCTGCCAGGGGAGAGTTTTCTCAGGCCTGAGAGTTGCAGCCATGATGGAAAGAAACACCTACCAGTTCAGAAACAGTTTCCTCCATGAGTGTGTTTTATAGGTGAGACAAGGAGTAGAGACAATACAGTCTCTTTGTCCCTTCTGCCCTGAGTCTGTGGCCCTGGGGATAAAGACAGCATAATCTCAGAGTCAGTGCCATCTGGGAAGCCCCCTACTCACAAACTTCTCCCCCACCACAAGGGTGTCAGTTCAGACTGGTACGGGCAATACAGAGAAGCCAAGACTTGATTGCTGGACAGGAAGATGTGGGGACCAGGAGACTACTCATAGAGCGAGGGCAGGAAGGAGCTAAGGAACTAGCCTAGAGTTGGGATGTAGGATCCACACTGTTGTCTTGGGGCCCATGGTCTAAAGCAGGTTATAGGATCCACACTAAGATATTGGGGCCCATGGTCTAGAGTTGGGATGTAGGAGCCACACTGGTCTTGGGGCCCATGGTCTAGAGTTGGGATGTAGGAGCCACACTGGTCTTGGGGCCCATGGTCTAGAGTTGGGATGTAGGAGCCACACTGGTCTTGGGGCCCATGGTCTAGGGTTGGGATGTAGGATCCACACTGTGGTCTTGGGGCCCATGGTCTAGAGCTGGGATGTAGGATCCACTGTTGCATGAGGAAGAGTGGGCTGCGTCCTTCTGCCTGGCTCCTGGCCGCTGAAATAATTACACAGAAACTGTATTCATTGAAATACTACCTGGCCCATTAGTTATAGCCTCTTATTGGCTAACTCTCACATCTTGATTAACCCATTTCCATTAATGTGTATCACCACTTGACTGTGGCTTACCGGCATGAGTCTAAGCAGTGTCCGTTTTGGCCAGGAGAATCATAGCGTCTGCCACACTGCCTTCTCTCCCCCAGCATTCTGTTCTGTCTACTACGCCCACCTAAGGGCTGCCCTATCAAAAGGCCAAGGCAGTCTCTTTATTTAACCAACGAAAGCAACAGAAATACAGAAGGACCTCGTACACCAATCCACACTGTGGTCTTGGGGCCCATGGTCTAGGGTTGGGATATAGGATACACACTGGTCTTGGGGCCTATGGTCTAGAGTTGGGATGTAGGATCCACACTGGTCTTGGGGCCCATGGTCTAGAGTGGGGATGTAGGAGCCACACTGTGGTCTTGAGGCCCATAGTTGGGCCAGGTACTTGCCATGAATGTCCTTTGAGACTCCTCACGGTGAACATGCAGCTGGCCATGGTGGCCCAGAGAAATTGGTGTGGCTGAGTTTATCCTTAAATTTGGGTGGATCTGGCAAGGAATCTAGATATTCCCTATAGCTGGGAGCCACAGAGACAAAATCTGGTTAAGTGTACTGGCAAAGAGGTGGGTCAAAGAGGACAGTTCTAGGACATGTTCCTCTGGCTCTGTCTTAGGATGTTGGGAGGCAGCCTGACCGAGCTGCTGTTGAGCCTTCCTCTTAGGCTGCTGCTCTCTGGACTCAGGTCTGTCTGGCTGCTGTTCCCCAAGGCTGTAGGATTGGGAGCCTTCATTGAACCTCTATGTATTTCTCTTGAGTATTCCCACTCTTTTGTAAACAATCTCTTTATTAAAGTTTTTTGCCAGTTACTCATTGATTTCCTGCCAAGATTCTAACTAGTAAAGAAAGCAATATCTAGGGAAAAATCTCAAGGGTAGGCAGGGCCCCAGGGCCCACTAGAGAATTTGTGGCCGGGTATACCTTTTCCCCATTCTAGACAGCTATGACTTCATCAGATTTGGGGGTTGTAGGTGAGGGAAGAACAAGTCAATGGAGAGATGAATCGACGCACTGTAGCAGTGGTTGGTGGTGTCCATATTGGGTGAAAGGGGTGACATCAGCTCTATCAACCCTGCAGCCTGGCCAGACTATGCACAGGACACAACCTGCTGCCTGGCCACACAGCTCCTACACTCTTGCTCTCTACCTCTCTCTTAGATGGGGGTCTTATTATGTAGTCTTAGTTGTCCTGGATCTCACTTTCTCTCTGTGTAGTTCAGGCGGGCCTGGAACTCAGAGATCCACCTGCCTCTGCCTCCCGAGTTCTGGGATTAAAGGCATGTGCCACCATGCTTGGCCCTTTATTTTTCTCTTCTTTTCTCTCTCTCTCTCTCTCTCTCTTTCTCTCTCTTTCTCTCTCTTTCTTTCTGCTGCTACCTCAAGAGTTTTCCTGTGTTTTAAACTGACAAAAAAAAAAAAAAAAAAAAAGCAAACCTACTCATGGCTCCTAAACAGCGACACTGGGATTAAGTATAAAGTTCACACTTGGCTTTGATCATTTTCTGAACCTAGTTTTCCATTATTCCTGTCAATTCCCTGGCTCCCAACATCCTTTTTAATGAATATGTTTTGCCTAATTTAGCTAGACTTCGATCCTACAGCTAGTGTCCAAAGATGCCCACATGATACAGGTTGCTTCAGAATTCATGAGGTAGGATGGCATCCCTCTCAGAAGACATCCAGCCACCCTGGGTCCCTTGAAGAGTGAAATATACAGCATTTCTCATGGAAACCCAAGTGCAAGGCCACTGGATCTCGTGGCTGCCATAGAGAGTGGGTTCTTTCCATGCTCAGGATGTCACTCGAGTTACAGACAAGCTCAGGTGGCCCTTTTGTTGCTCCACATGTATCTTGAATTTACACTCCTCAGAAGAGTCTAACTGGTTGTCTCTTGTGTCCACCTATACAGGTCAGCGGGTTGAATGAGGTTTCATGCCAACCCCTCAGAAGGGTCAGTTTCCTGCTTCGTCAACTCACCCATCACTGATTTCTCCGCTGTGGGCAAGATGTGGTTATGTGGAAGAGTGAGTGGGGGCCTTAAAGATGGCTTTGTGGGTTATGGTACTTCCCAGTCAAACCACATAAGCTGAATTTAATCTCTAGGACCTGGTAGGAGAGAAGTAACTCATAAAAACTTCTGTACACGTCTTGTGGCACATGCACACGTGTGTGCACATACGCTCGCTAAGTGCAATAAACAGAGAGTGGGTGAGCATGTGAGTGGGGCTGTCTCCTGACTGCTTGGCTTCTCCTGAGAGTTCCACACCTCTGTCAGCTTATCCTACAGGAACTATCGTAGAGTCGGGGGGGGGGGGAATGAGGCCTCCTCAAGGTGGAGGTATTCAGACTCTAGCTGTCTGCCCAGCTCAGGAGCAACTCTCTGAAGTGGGAATTGCTCCCTGAATTTAACAGTGTGTGGGTACAGCTTGACATGACTGTAGCCATCTTGGTTCATAACTACTGTGATTGTGCTGGTGTCACCCTAGTTAGTTGTCCTTGCACAATTCCTTAGCAAACCGTGAGTTGATAAAACAGTCATTTATGAGGCTTTACAGTCAGACTCTGGCTGGCGGGATGCAAACCTGGCTCTTCAGTATGATCTTAAGATAAACCAATGACATTCCAGCAGTGTCAAGTCTACACTCCTTTCTGAGCCAAATTATGGGCACCAGATCAGCCATGCTGGTGCCTGGGACCATTCTTCTATCAGTAAGTCCCCCAGTAATTGTCACTGTGTCTAGTTCTAGGTTTGTCTGCATTTCTTTGGCCTCACAGCACCTTGTCCTCACCAACTAGGAATGGGTTATTCTGGAGCAGCGGTTCTCAACCTTCCTAAAGCTGTGACCTTTTAATACAGCGGTTCTCAACCTTCCCAATGCTGTGACCCTTTAATACAGCGATTCCCAACCTTCCCAATGCTGTGACCCTTTAATACAGTGATTCTCAACCTTCCTAAAGCTGTGACCCTTTAATGCAGTGGTTCTCAACCTTCCCAATGCTGTGACCCTTTAATACAGCAGTTCTCAACCTTCCCAATGCTGTGACCCTTGAATACAGTGGTTCTCAACCTTCCTTTTATTGCTACTTCATAACTGTAACATTGCTACTGTTATGAATTGTAATATAAATATTTGATACATAGAATATCTCACATGGTATCCCAAAATGGGTCACAACCCACAGGTTGAGACCCACTGTAGGAAACAGAGACTTGAAGATTTCTAATAAGGACTTTGGGTTGTGTTTATATTTTCTCTCCTCTTGGAAGCTAAGCAGGGTTAGACCTGGCTAGTATCTGAATGAGAGACAGTATCCAATAAGCCTTGTTGGATTAACTCGAAGAGCATTTATGGATTATCTATGGGTGGCTGAGAGGGAAACGGTCTTGATATGTGCCAGGGACTGTCCTAGACATATTCAGGCTCACAGCAGCCCTATGAAAGAGACACAGTTACTGTTCCTTTTTTACAGACGAGACGTGAGGTACAATCGGCCAGTTGATATCCTAAGTGTAGGAGAGGGTCTGGCTAGGAAGTCTGGCTCCATGGCCAATGTTCTGAACAACTTCACCAGGCTGTTTAACGATGGTATACTTGGCACTGACATTTCTGGAAGTAAGTAAGCCATTCCAATAATGTCCACATCAAAACGTTTAATTTGCTATAATCAAATCTCACCAATAGAGGTCGACAATCACCCTGTTCTGCACAACCCCATGGATGAGAATGCTCAGGGACAGGGCAGGGGTGACTGAGGATGCCATTTCACACATGACTTGAAAAATAGAAAGCTGCAAGTTAAAGGATTGTTTGTCAGGCCAAGTGAAGACTTTGTGTTCCTATTTTCTTAGCGGCTTGGCAGCTGTACTCCAGAAACAGAGTTATGAAAGAGCAATGGCTGGGTACTTATGAAACATTGGCACCATGGCTTCCAGACCAGGACTGAAAACATCACAGCCTTGGCGTTGCCCCACAAGGCTTACCCCAGATTCTCTTGGGAGGAAATGGTAGCGGGAACAACATGCCACCCACACTGCACAAGCATGCAGTACCAGTAGGAGTGTAGATCTGCCTGAATTGGTTTCCATGAGAACATTACACCTTCATGGCACTCCATATCAGGGACTTGGGTACCTCCACCAAACACCTCCAGGTTCCTTCTGTCACCAGTACAGGCAGTCACATGGTTGCGGGGTAGTTCCAATTACCAGTTGGGGTAGAAAAACTCTCAGGAGTGGAGTCTGGGCATAGAGGAAGGGTGAGCATAAGAGAGACAGAATAAACTAGAACAAAGCACAATGAGACATAGATGTGAAAATACAGTAAGGTAAGCATCACTGTGTAGCCCAAAATGAATAGTAGTGGGGCTGGTGAGGTGACTCCGTCAGCAATGACTGTGCCTCCAAAGCATGAACCTGAATTTGGATCCCTGTCACTCATGTAAGAAGTTGGGCACAGTGGCAAGTGCCTGTGACCCCAACACTGGGAGTGGGAACAGGTGGATGCTGGTCATTGGCCAGCTAGTCTAGCCTAATCAATAACCTTCAGGCTCAGTGAGGGACCCTGTGTCTACAAATACAGGTGGAGAGTGATCCAGGAAAGATGGCTGATGTCTACCTCTGGCCTCCACGGACCTATGCTGCACATACATGTACCTACACTGAACATACAAACACCTCCACTAGCAAATGCACACACCACCCACACACAACAGCTATAAAATAATAATAATAATTTTTAATAATAAATAGTGCCTGGACTTGAGACCCAAAAAAAATCACGGAGGCCATTTTATTTTTCCAAGTGATTTTTTGTATGGTGCTTCCATGGGTTGTAACCTTCAGCATCCATTGAAATAAGTTTCCTGGGCTAGGGATGTGGCTGCTCAGTTGTAGAGCACTTCCCTAGCAAGACCATGGGCATGATCCCAGCACGGTGAATAATTAATTAACTTAACCCATTCATTAAGATAAACGCAAGTATCCCAGGTCCATGAGACTAAACTGCTGCTGTCTGCTGTCCCAAGAAGGTGGATTCCAGGTCTATGTTAATCTAGGAAATCTGAACAGTGCCAGGAGTGGGGAGTGGGATGCTGGTTGAGAGCTTCCTCAGCTCTGCAGTGCTGTGACAGAGCAGTCAGAATGGAGTCATCTTGAGTGAGGCACGCGACCTCTGCCCACCCCTCCCTCAGAGGGACACAAACTCCTCCCACTTACACCAAGTTGCAGGCTTCTATTTCCTTTTCTTTTCTTTTCTTTTTTTTAATATTTATTTATTTATTGGGTTTACAGTGTTCTGTCTGCATGCCAGAAGACGGCACCAAATCTCATTACAGATGGTTGTGAGCTGCCATGTGGTTGCTGGGAAGTGAACTCAGGACCTCTGGAAGAGCAACCAGTGCTCTTAAACTCTGAGCCACCTCTCCAGCCCCTGGCCTTCTGTTTCTAGAAGACAACAAGCTGTCCCCCACTGCCAACCCTTTGCTCAAGCTGTGCCTTTTTAGGATTGTAGCTCTCAGGTGTCTGTGAGTTCATTCAGGCTAGCCTCTGCATTCTCAATGAAAGCCATTCTCTATTTAGAGTTTGGTGTTTGTTTTGGCATAGTCTTGCTCAGCAGCCCACATCTGCCTTAAATTTATAATCACCCTGATTGAGCCTACAGAATATTTAGGATTACTGGTGTGTGTCATCATGCCTCATTCACTGCTGCTTCTGCTTCTTCCTCCTCTCCCCCCTCACCTCCTTTTCCTCTTTCTTTTCCTCTTTTTTAAAACAAGATTTCCTGTCCTATAATGATCCCTCTCTAGTGTTCTGTGAACTCCATGCTCCTCTCACCACCAAGAGCCTCAGACTTAAAACTATGTACACAGTCAGTGCACCATCAGTGGCCCTTGTACACAGTCAGTGCACTATCCATTGATATAGATGTGAATAATTTACATTGGTATAAATTTTGCTTTATTGATATAAATCTAAGGTCAATTTTGTTATATATACGTATTTCTGATCTTGATTAAGGTATTATGATTATGTAGTTCATTTAAAAATGTAATGTATAATTAGGAAATATAGGTTGTTAATGGATAATCATTGATATAGTCAAGCTTGTAGTCATGTTAGTTAGATTTTCTAGATATATAGAGGGATATTTCAGTTAGATAGACATTCTTCCTATCTCTCAAAGACTACAGAATATGGCATTTTAAATGTTTTTGTAACTTAGGGCTTTTCATGACAATGAGACACGTCTGCTCCTGGCAGCACCAATCTACTTCAAGAGGAAGATGGGCATCGAAGAGGCTCCTTATGGAGTTGGTTAGCCATTTAGGCAAGAAACTGCTCTTGCCTGGACTGTTGCATAAACTGGACACAAAGAACCCGCAAAAAAAGGAGTGCTGAACTTGTCTAAGGGTAAGATGATCCTTCGGGGTTCCTGATTCATGAAAGCGTCTGCTAGACATTCTGCAGGATACGGAAGAAAGTGACTGAGTTGCCTTTGAATTTTCCTGCTTCATGGAAATGTCTGCTGGATACTATGGGCCTGTAGGCTGAAGATGGATGCCCCAATGGTACAGAAGAACTTTGGGTGACTGTACGGGCAGCAAGATGTCTCTGTCATTTCTAGAGTTTGAAAGTTGCTTATTTCTTGTTTACTTAGGTAATATTTTATCCTCTGGAGTCTTTGATGGAGTTGAAGAATGGATAGTTATAGTTACAGTTTTCCTTTGTTATGATAAAAGATAATATAGATATAAATATTGTAACTGTAATTCTTGCTTGATAACTGTTTTGTTATATGTAATTTTACTATGTTAAAATGAAAGCCTTTCCTTTTTGTTTAAACAGAAAGGGGAAATGGTGTAGGAGATCCTTCTGCATTTGTGTTGCTTTCATTGGTTAAATAAAGAAGCTGCCTTGGCCTTTTGATAGGGCAGGACTTAGATAGGTGGGGAACAGAGAACAGAATGCTGGGAAGAAGACAGATGAAATTGCCAGAGTCAGATATGCTGAATCTTTTCCGGTAAGCCACAATCTCATGGTAAACACAGATTAATAGAAATGGGTTAGATCAGAATGTGAGAGTTGGCCAAAAAGAGGCTAGATATAATGGGCCAGGCAGTATTTCAATGGATACAATTTCCGTGATTATTTTAGGTATAAGCTAGCTGGGCACCAGGAGCTGGGTGGCAGGACGCAGCCTGCGCACCTCATTACTACAAATATCCATGGCCATTGTACACAGTCAGTGCACCATCCATGGCCATTGTACACAGTCAGTGCACCATCAGTGGTCATTGTACAGAGTCAGTGCACCATCTGTGGTCATTGTATAGTCAGTGCACCATCCGTGCTCATTGTACAGAGTCAGTGCACCATCTGTGGTCATTGTATAGTCAGTGCACCATCCGTGCTCATTGTACAGAGTCAGTGCACCATCTGTGGCCATTGTATACAGTCAGTGCATCATCTGTGGCCCTTGTACACAGTCAGTGCACCATCCATGGTCATTGTACACAGTCAGTGCATCATCTGTGGTCATTGTACAGAGTCAGTACACCATCCATGGCTGTTGCATATATACTGTGATACAGATATACAAGATAGCTGTATCACTGTTGAAAAGTAGAAGAAATAGCTGTCTAGCTCACAAAGGAGAGTCAGTCAGAAGATTGCAGAGCACTGTGCACCTAGACTCCTATTCTCACTACTCCCACCCCAATTCCCTTCACCCAGAACCTCTATAACTCAACCAGAACACCTATAACTCAACCAGAAGCCCTACAATCAACCAGAACCCCTACAACTCAATCAGAACCCCTACAACTCAACCAGAACCCTTACAACTCAATCAGAACACCTATAACTCAATCAGAACCCCTATAGCTCAACCAGAACACCTATAACTCAATCAGAACCCCTATAGCTCAACCAGAACCCCTATAACTCAACCAGAACCCCTAAAGCTCAACCAGAACAACTACAATTCAACCAGAACCCCTATAACTCAACCAGAACACCTACAACTCAACCAGAACCCCTATAACTCAACCAGAACACCTATAACTCAGCCAGAACACCTACAACTCAACCAGAACCCCTACAACTCAACCAGAACAACTATAACTCAACCAGAACCCTACAACTCAACCAGAACCATACAACTCAACCAGAACCCCTATAACTCAACCAGAACAACTACAACTCAACCAGAACAACTATAACTCAACTAGAACCATACAACTCACCCAGAACCCCTATAACCCAACCAGAACACCTATAACTCAGCCAGAACAACTATAACTCAACCAGACCCATCTCATACCAAGTCTCATTCTCACATACCAAGAGGTGACTGGAGCCTGAATAGCCTACATGAGTTTATATTTTTATTTATATATTTCACAGGAAAAGGAATGTAGCATGTGATGGCTTTTTATCTTCTTGTATGTGTTTTTACTTACTTTTTGAGAATTTCATACAATATATTTTGATTATATTCTTTCCCTTATGCCCAAACCTCCTAGATCACCCCCTACAACCGACCCAACTTCATGCTATTTCTCTTTTAAAAAATCTAAACAAGCAAACAAACAAAACTCAGAAAAAAACATGGAGTCTATTTTGTGTTGGCAAACTAATCCTGGGCCTGAGGCATGTCATGTGATACGCCATGGAAGAAAACTGACCTTCCCTCTCCCAGCAGCTATCAGCTGCAAATAGTTTCTGGGTTAGGGTGGGACTTCGTGCCCATGATGGTTAATTTTAATTGTGAACTTACTATAATCTAGAACCAAGAGTCTTTGAGAAGCATTGCCTGGGTTGGCCTGTGGATGAGGCTGTGGGAGATCGTCTTGATTTCAGTGATCGATGTGAGACCTTACTAAAAGTGTGTGTGTGTGTGGGGGGGTGCTATTCTCCTGGGTTGGGTTCTGGACCATATTTAAATTTGTTTTTGTTGTTGTTGTTTTGAGGCAGGGTTTATCTGTGCGATAGTCCTGTCTGTCTTAGAACTTGCTTTGTAGACCAGGTTGGCCTCCAACTCACAGAGATTTGTTTGCCTCTGCTGCTGGATAAAGGTGTGTGCCCCCTTGTTCGGCCCATATTAAAATTTTTAATTTTAGGAGAAAGGAGGCTGAGCACTGTCAAACCCGAGTGAGTGCATTTGTTACCCCCTATTGCCAAGTATGGACATAATACAAGCAGCTCCCCCAGGCTTCTGCAGCAGTAATGCCCCACTGCAATGAGCTGGAACTGTAAGATGAAATACATCCTTTCTCCCCAAAGTTGCTTCTGTCAGGTCGTCTATCACTGCAACCAGGAAGGGAACTGGCAAGCAAATAGGTGCGGTTTGTGTGAAAACCAAATCAGCCTTGTAGATGCCATGACGTTTATCACTGTTCCATATCATACGCAGCAGTAGCATCTGTTTAAAGCCCCTTTGCAGACACAGCCCGGGACAGCAGGCTCTGGGGCAGCTCTGCTTCCCACCTCACGGGAACGTTCTGGAAGCCGCGCTCCATCAGCAGACCATTGGGGGAATTGCGCTAGGGAAAAAAGAGCTGATGAGCCCCACCTGAGCGCCTTGGCTGAGTGCCTGAAGTCAGCAGCAGGGAAAATGGGGACAAATAACCACCAGATCTGGGCACTTGTGAAAGCCCTTCCAGCATCAGGTCTGAGCTGCCTGGCATACCCCTGGGCCTCAGTGTCCCAGGTCTAAGGGGCACTTCCTGCTCTGGTCCTTAGCCAGCTGCTGAGGGAAGATGATGGGAACAGGAAGTGGGTCACAGACTGGTGCCTGCCTTTTGCTTTTTGGGTCCCGTGCTCTGACTCAGACCTTATCCAGTCCCACTCATGTTCTTGCCCTGTACAACCGCAGGAAAAAGATAGGCGAGAGCTGGAAACACCAGGCCATTAATTTCCCAGGATACCTCGTATAGCAGGACCAGCCCTGAGAGCTCCTGCCTGATTTAGAGGTGAGAAAGGGGCCCATTCGTTTTCCTTTTCTTTCTTTTTTTTTGGGGTGTGCGTGTGTAGTTCTAGACAGGGTTTCTATTTGTGTATACCTGGCTGTCCTGGACTCTCTCTTTGTAGACCAGGCTGGCTTAGAACTCATAGAGACCTGCCTGACTCTGGGATTAAAGGCATGTGCCACCATCACCCGGCAAGAGGCCCATTTTTATGTCCCCTCATTAGAGAAGGGCAAGCACCCTTCAGGTTTATCACACAAAGGAAAAGTCCCAGATGCGAGAGCTAGCTCATGCTGACAGTAACTGAGGTCAGAACCTGAAGTCCTCAATTCAAAAAGGTGCTTTCTTTGCCCTCCACCTACATTGAGACTCCAGACCTACACAGAGACCTGATCCGGGGAGATGCCCCCAACCAACTGAGTGATGTAGGGTGGGGTAACTTGGGCCTCAAGTCAGAAGTGTGACAGGGAGGAACATTCAAGGTGAGCATGCTCTCAGGAACTGGGCTAGAAAGAAATCAGTGGACGGAGTTAACTGAGCTCAGAACCCAAGACGACCCTCCTCATACCCAGGCGCATTCAGTGTTGCTGCTGGGAACTAGAAATCATAAGGCCCGTTCAAGGGCTCACATCCCAGTGGTTTAGTGGCTCTATATCCAGACAATGTGAACATGGCATTCCAAGGAAGAGGGCGCCAGGTGACCAACAAAGGGCAGGTGAGAGCCTGCTGCACCCAGCACTTGTGTCTTCCTGAGCTGAGTCATCCCCACCTGGTCTGGGTAGCACAGAGCGCACAGGAGCAGAGCTCAGGACCTGTGCACACGGGTAACAACCCCCCTCCCCAGCCCCGTGCTGGCTTTATGACCTGCAGCTGTTTGCTTGCCCCTTGGCCTCCTTGCCTCCAGGAAGTCCCACTCCCGTTCCTTTAAGATTGCCGGACCTCACCCTAACCAGCATTTCAGGAAACTAATCCTGCCATACCATGATGGATGTCACCTTACCCTGGCTTGGAGTTCATGTTCCCTAATTGCCGGGCTCAGATGAGCTGTGAGGGATTGGTCTCTGGTGTCACCTCCTGCATTGTCTCTCTCCCACACCAGCCATACCTCACATTTGGCCCTGTTTCTCTTTTGCACAACTAAAGGCAGGAGTGGGAATCCGTTCCATGTTCTGGAGACAGCCAACGGTGGAGGGACCTATGGGCACAGAAGTAGGTACTAGTTCATATGAAACTTTCCTGGGGCTCCCCAGGCTTGCAGGCTTCACCGCATTCCAAGACACTTTAACATGCAGTTCCTCCTGAGGAGCCAAGGGCCACATTCACAGCCTCCAACAAGAGAATGTTGTCCCCAAGTCTTAGAACATTCTGGCCAAGGGCTATAATCAGTTTTTGCTTTTTTTTTTATTATATACACATGCTTTTTATTAGTATAGAGATCTTAGACAATACTATAATCTTGAAAGGAGGTCCACACTATTATATCAACAGTGAATTTCTGACAGAGGCAAATTGAGCACCATAATTTACAAACAGAAAGACCTTGCTGGAGGACAACAGAAGTTCGCTAAGGGTGCACAATGTATCTGAGAAGTTCTCAAGCCTCCTCCTCGCCCTCCTCCTCCTCGAACTGGTCCTGCTCATCAGCAGTGGCATCCTGGAACTGCTGGTATTCCGACACCAGGTCGTTCATGTTGCTCTCTGCCTCAGTGAACTCCATCTCGTCCATGCCTTCACCCGTGTACCAGTGCAGGAAGGCCTTGCGCCGGAACATGGCAGTAAACTGCTCTGAGATGTGCTTGAACAGCTCCTGGATGGCAGTGCTGTTGCCAGTGAAGGTGGCAGACATCTTGAGGCCTCTGGGGAGGGTTGTCACACACGGTTGTCTTGACGTTGTTGATCCACTCCACGAAGTAGCTGCTGTTCTTGTTCTGTACATTGAGCATCTGCTCGTCCACCTTCTTCATGCACGTGCAGCCATGGAAGATGGCAGACATGGTCAGGTAGTGGCCATGGCGCGGGTCACAGGTGGCCATACATAATATTCTTGGAGTCGAACATCTGCTGAGTGAGCTCAGGCACTGTCAGGACTCGGTACTGCTGGCTGTCCCTGCTTGTCAGGGGTGCGAAGCCTGGCATGAAGAAATGCAGGCATGGGAAGGGCACCATGTTCAGGGCCAGCTTGCGCAGATCTGCATTCAGCTGGCCTGGGAAGTGTAGGCAGGTGGTTACCCCTGACACCAGGTGATTGAGGTCGCCATATGTGGGTGTGGTCAGCTTGAGGGTACGGAAGCAGATGTCATACAGGGCCTCGTTGTCACTGGAATAGGTTTCATCTGTGTTCTCCACCAGCTGGTGCACAGAGAGGGTGACATTGTAGGGCTCCACCACAGTGTCAGAGACCTTGGTGAGGGCATGACACTGAAGGTGTTCATGATGCAGTCTGGGTGCTCCTCTTGGATCTTGCTGATGAGCCTGTGCCTACCCCCAGTGAGTGGATCAGCTGGAAGCCCTGGAGACAGTCACAGCTTTCAGACTCCTTCCCTACTACATCCATGATGGAGTCCACCAGCTCAGCACCCTCTGTATAGTGGCCCCTTTGCCCGGTTATTTCCTGCACCACTCTGGCCAAACCCAAAGTTGTCTGGCCTGAAGATCTGGCCGAAGGGTCCTGACCTCACTGAGTCCATGGTGCCTGGCTCCAGGTCCACCAGGATGGCCTGAGGTACATATTTGTGGCCAGCAGCTTCATTGTAGTACACATTGATTCTCTCTAACTGCAAGTCACTGTCACCATGGTAACTGCCAGAGGGGTTGATGCTATGCTCATCGCTTATCACCTCCCAAAATTTAGCGCCAATCTGGTTGTTGCACTGGCCTGCCTGAGTGTGCACTATCTCAGGCATGGTGCTGGCTGCAGAAGGGGTGGAGGGCTGGCCCTCGGAGCAGTGATGGATCAAGGGCTAAGGAGTGACAGGACCTCAAGGGCTGGAATCTGAAGGCTCAGATTCATCCTGACTTGGGGTGGGAGTGATACAGGGGGGGGGGCTGAGATGTGTGTGGGTGCGTTTGGGCGGGGGGGGGGTGAGGAGGGATGATGACTTCCTCACATAAGGATCTTAGTCGTGACTTGGAGCCCACACTAGGTTATCTAGTGTCCTTTCAGGATTCCTGGACACTGAGGTCTCCTTGTGAGGATGTCTCCACTAGCACTGTTCACAGTGTGTGGTTCTCCCAAGGGGAAGTCTTCAGCCTCTGTCTGCAGTTCACACCCTCAGGGAACATTGTTCTAACCACAGTGCACGTGGTTATAGCTCCAACTTGGTGAGCCTGAGCCAAAATTCTTACAGGGAAGTAGAGACCAGGCTGAGCTACAGAGCAAGGCTCTAGCTGAAGATGACAGTGTATATATATATATATCGACTCTCCCTACTCCCATCCATTGGTTTGGAAAGTTTCCTGTTGATCCTAATGCAGGGGTTTGCACTTTGGCTTAATTATCTCTGTAATTAGCATCATTTCAGCCATGAAGGCTTAGGTTTTGAAAGGGATAGAGATCAAAGTACTTCCCTATGTGGAGTCTGAGAAACCCTAAGTAGAACTAGAAAAACCCTGGAGATTCCCACAACAAAGTCTCCTCCAAGTCAGCCCTCCTGAGGAACTAAAGCAGGCCCAGTCAGAGAGGCAGAGAAGGAAAGCAGAAGATGGAGAAGGCGCTGCACTGTGCACATGCTCCATGATGGACAAAGAGCTCTGCCCCCCACCATCAGCTGCTTCCCCTTCCTGCATGCCAGAGATGAAGCTCAATGTGCCTTCCCTGTGTTGTTCACCTATGGTGGGTGTCTAACATTTGTGTTCACAGCCCTTGTTTCTGCACTGGTGTTAAATCGCTCACCTCAGTCCCTTATCCCAAGCCACACAGAGACAACCAGGTCAGAATGAAGTCATCAAATCTGATTGTCATTCACTTACTTGTTAGAAAATATCACGGACAGCCAATAGGGCAGAGTAGTAGGGAAAACCAATCCAGGTCTGTAGATGCTGCTCTCTTTACAGGTGGGAGCAGCCCTGTCTTGACACATAAAAGCAGTCACAGCAGATGCTCCTGTCAGATGTCCCTCTGCAGACCCATCCCTGGGCACATTTGGAGCAGCCCACTGGGCAGAAAACATAGCAGCCTGAGAAAGAAGAGGTATGGAGAAGGGAGGCAATGCTTAGCCCTCTAGGTAGTATTTGTTCTTTGCTTATTTATTAATTCATGAACAGGGTCTGACATAGCCTATTTTAGACATGAACTCATGATCCTCCTGGCTCTACCTCTTAGGTAGGGATATGAATGACATGCATGCAGCACCATGATGCAATGAGGAGACATTTTAATGAAGACCTGGGCTCTGACTCCCCTGAGAGTCCAGATGTGGTCTTTAGGCTTTGCATCCTAATGGATACAGGCTGCTTGGTTTTAGGATAAAGACAGTGCAGAAATACTGGAGTGGGAATAGAATAGTCTTTAGGGATTAAAGAACAGTCAGTGTCCCCAGAGTTATAACTCAGAACAGTAGTAGATTCCCAGCCAATCTGGGCCTCAGCCCAGATCTCTAAACCAGGCCCCACTCCCTCTGTCTGCTGGAGGTAGCCTTTAATCTTTGAAGCTGCTGGGGCCTGAGCAGCTGCAGGGGCTGCCTGTGAGGTATAGAAAGAAGCAGTGAGATAGAGACACAGGCAGGAGCCAGGAAACAACCCCTGAGGCCAGCACTCACAGCTGTGCATGTCCTGACCTTGCTCTTCCTGTCCCAGATTGAATACACAGAAGCATGCCACTGGCCCCTGCCCCCATGCTGGGAAGCACAGTTATTCTCAGGTGGTTTTCCTACTGGGAAAGAAAGCAAGGTGCTCCAGCCAAGGTGGGTGCAGACAGGTGGTGATGGACAGAGGAGAATCCACTCTTTCCTCCCCAGAAATGAGAACCTTGAGAGATGAAGGGGATAGGAAAGTTGATAAGCTCCGAAGTTTGGTGAAGCTGATGACAGAAAAGAGAGAAAAAGAGACAGAGATAGATAGATAGATAGATAGATAGATAGATAGATAGATAGATAGATAGATAGATAGATAGGAGAGAAAATAAGAGAGAGAGAGAAGAGAGAAAAGAAGAGAGAAGAGAGAAAAAGAGAGAGAGAAGAGAAAAAAGGAGAGAGAGAACTAGCAAGACATAGTAAGGAATCCACTTAATTCAGAAATGAAGATGTGTCCACTGAAGTAACTTACCAGTGTGGCACTGGTGCAGTTGGGTTCATTTCCAGTGAAACTGAGTTGAGATCCAATGGAACCAGAACAAAATCAAGATTCTGGGAGGATCTTGGAAGCCCAGGAACCTGCCTGCTCACTTTATACTTAAGGTCACCATGTGTGTGCAAAAGTCCTGCCCTGACTTTGCCCCCACAGCTCAGCTGGCCTGTAGCTGTCTGTGCTGTACAGAACGTAAAGTGAGGACCCACTCTTCTGCTCCCTCATTGCAGAAGGGCAAGCAAATTCTTGTATTAACCCACAAAAGAAAAGACACAAATGCAAGAGCCAGCCCAGCATGACAGCAATGCAGGATATGACCCCAAAAGGCACCACCTCAACCTTCTATCCACTCCAGTTCTGCACAAACCTCTGAGTGCAGCCAGCAGCACCTGACCAGTTCAGCGATGTCATGGAGAAGGAGAAGAAGTAGCACAGGGAGCC